>JASDQU010216859.1:0-18186 GCA_032191745.1 Picea mariana | reverse complement strand
TGAGTTCTCGAAACCTTCAAGTCCCTATCTACGAAACTTCGATAAGGAGTTAAATCAACGGTCCAGATTCATTCTCGATTCAATGGCTGCGATTGAATCGCGATATCGCATATCGATAAATTGGGGTTCCTGATGTCAAAATTCTTTGACATCTCCAACTCTCGATCCTTGAAACTCCGACATGGACAGGGATCAACGGTCCAGATTCAACCTCGATCTGACATCTCAGATTAAGTCGTAATTTCGCATATCGCGATTATGCCCACTTCTCCTTGTTCTTTAAACACCGTGCAGGTTTTCCTCGATCCAACAGTGGTCGGATCCTGCGCTCAGATCTAACGCCTGATATTTATCCTTCTCTTCAGTGCATGCTCTTCTTTTCTTTATTCATATCTGACGGTCCTCATGCCGTCGGGAATTTTGGATGGGATCCAATGATCAACGACGCTTCTCCTCCAAGCTTACATTGTTCCTATCTGTCCATCGATGCACACTCTGATCTTGCCATCTTCACTGTTGTACTTGCCATCAATGACAAGCATACGCTACCTGTTAAGCATTTTCCAACAACCTTCACCCATACCCTTATCGTGTAGTACTCTAAGGCCCTTCTCTCCAATATGTCCCAGTATTTGATGCCACAACATTGTATTTTCTCCAAAGATTGTAGGAATCTTTCCTTCTTCAACTCCAATATCAAGAACAATAGAAATATGTCACCCATCACTAATAGTGACTCCCAACATCTTATACAAATTTCCAATATGTACTTCCCTTAGAAAAACCATTTCTCCTTGAACCATCCTACAAGTTTCTTTTTCAAACATTGTTTTTACACATGCATCATCCATATTACTTATAGAAATCAAATTTATGTCCAATCCTAAGATGTGCATAGCACCAGGGATTGTTCTAATCCTACCATCCATGATTTTAAACTTGAATTTCCCTCATCCTATGATTTTGGCTGTTGAGTCATCTCCTAGAAAAATATCACCCCATCATACCTTTCATACTCACAAAACCACTTCTTGTGAGGAGTGATATGAAAAAATGCACCTGAGTCGACCAACCATGCCTCATGATCTATGTATGTTCTTGAATAATCCAAGTACACATCCCCTCCTTCATCTGTGGATTTTTTATTTTTATTTTAGAAGGAGAATCATTAGATTTGTTCCCTCTCTCAACTCTTTTAGATATACAATGTTTCTTGTAATGCCCTTGTTTTCCACATCTCCAACATATCTTTATGAATTTTCCAGGAGATTTAAATCTTCCTCTAGATTTATATCTCCCACTTGAGGACTTAATTTTATTTCTTTCTTGGGAGTGTCCTCTTACAAATAAGGAATATATGATCTTTCCTTCCATGTTTTTCCACCTCATCTCGTTCGACAATAAGGATGAGACCAGATCATCGAAGCTTAAAGTAGTTGCATTACTGCCTATGGATACAACCAGAATATCCCATGAGTTTGGTAAAGATCACAATAAAATGATACACTTATCTTCATTAGAAATATTAATATCAATAGAAAATAACTGACTTACCACAGTATTGAAGGAATTCAGATGCTCTATCACTGAGTCCACATCTTTCATCCTCGGGTTTCACAATGCCTTCTGCATGAACAATTTGTTTATTAGAGACTTAGATTGATACAAATCCCCTAATGTATCCCATAATTCCTTGGTTGTAACTTCCCCTGACACATTTAGTAACACTGAATCTGAGAGACACAACCGGATTATGCTCTTTTCCTTCCAATCTGACTTTTTCCAATCTTATTTTTACATTCTCGTAGGTGAAGTTCTTGGATCCACATCGATCCATTGATATTTTTCTACCAAAATATATTCCATATTGAGCTTTCACAACTCAAAACCTTTCCCATTAAATTTTTCTATTTCTATTTTTGAAATTTTCTCCATTTCTTTTCACCACAAGAATCCATACCATAGAGATCCCTATATAACAAGGTTTATCACAGACCCAAGATAAATCGTTAGCCTCAAAGTCATCCCCCTAAAGATAATAACTACTCTAATACCAACTGAAAGTTTTAAACCTGTTGGGCATAGGCCTATTCTGAGGAAATACCTATTTTTGGAAGGAAAGACCTAATTTTGGAGCATGCACAACAACGAGAAAGAAAGAAGCATGAAAAAAAAGAAGGAAAAGCATCATGCAAGAGGAAAATCCATGTGTAAAGGAGGAAGGAAATCCTAACCATGTTAGGGTTAGGGTTTTTGATAAGGATTGTAACGGCTATAATCCTGAAAAATAGTATAAATAAGAACCTAGGAGGTCTAGGTCAAGAGTTGGTTAGTCATTTCGATATTATTGAGGAGTTGATAGACTGTCGATTGTAATAAGGATGTAGAAGAGTCGAATGAGGTATATTTTGAGGCTTAGATCACAGGTCGAGGATCCCAATGTGATCTAGTCTACCTCCCATAGGTTACTTAACCTCATCATGATTGTATGATTGAAAATTTAATGTGCGCAATGTGAGATTTTGCAGTAGATTAAATAAAAGAGTAGAGAAGCCAGATTTTTATGAACGTAGCCCAGAAGGGGGTGAGCCATGGTAAAACATGTGTCTTTTGTGAGGTTTCTTAAATGATTTACTTTCTGTTAATGACTAGCTTATGAATGATTGATTAACTAGATGTATTAGCATGCATGCATAAGGCTAAAAGATGAATGGATGAATCCTAGAAATACTTGAATAATTAACAAGTTTAAGGAATAAATAAAGATAAAATACACTCCTAGATCCCCACTCATTCCTATAATGAAAACACCTGGGTATTGCAGTCACCCATATAGCTATCTCGGGTGAGACTGCATTGTGCACCTTGTGCGCAACGTTTCCTTTTGTTTTACTAGCAGGGCCGATGGTTTTAGAGGGTTTTGTTGGAAACCTGTTCAGATATGAATCTAGGTCAACCCAAGAAGACATAAGAAGTCAGAGATATAACCAAAAAATGGTTATGTTTCCAGCTGGAACTGCAAGGGATTGAGTGGACGGGATCCATGGAAGAAACACATCGAGAATGAAAGTATAAAAGGGAATGTTCATGCCATGGAATCCAACAAAGGCGGAGATTGAAAGATGGTTGAAAAAGAACTCGAGTTTGTGCAAAAGGACAACAAAAAATATAACCTAACACCGTGCAAATATCTCGACAAATACGTGTTTAGTGACATGCATGAAGTATTTTCCTTTGATTTCCCAAATTTGTTGCAGGAGTGGTTATTAAGGTTAAAAGACAACCACCCTACCAATCAAATTAAACATATGGAGTGGAATCCTATAGATATCTTGCAGTTACAACAAGTCTATAACAAATACACGTGCGCAATAGATTTCTGGTTAGATAGTATTGTTGCAGTGTTTATCACCGAATTTGCAGTAGATACAATGAAGTCTTACACCGCAATAGAGCATGATTTTCTAAAGGGACCCATAGGTAGGTGCATTAGATCATTGTATACTTCAATCAATATTTTATAGTATAACGATGATGTGATGACTATGGAATCAAACAACTAAACTTCCCTGTGTGCATGGGGGAAGGGGGGAAGCATTGATAGGAGGTTGATAAATGGAGGAAGAGATGGATAAGGTAAAGAATAAGGAGGCCATGGAACCAATCACGATGGAGAAAGATCAGGTAAAGAAGATAATGGAAAAATATGGAAAGACACGCAGTGGAGTACCTTACCAATATAAGATGAATTACAAGAGGAGAGCCATAGTTGATAGAGAGGGATTGGAAAACGTGAAGAAGAGGTAGAGGATCTCTAGGCTATGGATCATATTGAGGAAATTCTACGCGCAACATATGAAAGAAAAACATGAGGTCCAAGGGTAGGAACAAAAGGCAGAATTCAAATCCAGATCATCGTCAATGTGGAATCTACAACCCCATGTGCAACTAGCACACCAGAGAGAACACCAACATTTAGACAACCAAATTTGACTGGAAGAAAGACAGCAGAAAATGAATCCAAGTAAGGAGCATAAACTGGAGGATCCAGTTCGAGAATTAACAATCAAATATCTACACCGCGTGGAGGTAGTAGTTCAACACAGTTTAAAATGGCAGGACATGATCCCACGATCATGTTACCATAATTTCAGGGAGAGACATCAGAGGAGCCTGAAAATCACTTATTCATCTATGAGAATATCTGGGAAGTAAAGAACATCACATATGATGATACACAATTCACACAGTTATCTATCACACTAAGATACCGCGCACTAGACTGGTACATGAGCCTATATGTAAACAATCCACTAGGAGTAACAAGGACTATTACAGACATGAAAAAACTACTGATAAACAAATTTCAGAAGCCCAACTTAGAGGATCAGTATATGAACGAAATGATTGAAATCAAGAAAAAACCAGGTGAGTCTATTTGGGAGATTGATCATAGGTTTAAGCATCCAGAAGGTAAGTTGAAATATGCAATGACTGACATGCAACATAGGCATTTATTTGTGAAATCACTATTACCACATTTGAAATACCCATTAATACAACATAAGTTCCCAACTCAGGCATAGGCTTTGCATGCAACCTTACAAGTGGAAGAGAACAAGTATCAACAGACAAATACAACAATAGAGGAGTTGAAGGAGGGTCTGAAGAATCTAGCATTTCAACTTAACCAGAATAATGGTAAAGAGAAAAGAGAAGTTATTTGGTGTACCTTATGCAGGACAAAAGGACACCATAATAATGAATGTCCAACTTTCATGCAGTATATGGAAACATGGGTGCCAAATACATTATCAACAAAAGGACCATGGTGTGATATTTTTAAGACACATGGATATGATCCATATCATTTTCCAATGATGCAGAAGTATAAGACAGTACCAAAAATTTCATATTGCAATTTTTGCAAGTTAGTGGGTTGTGATGATAAGGATTGTAGGATGATGGAGCTGATGATAGAAAGAACTTTAGATACTTATAGGGCACAAGAAGAAATGATGACATGACAACCTACACTTTAGTTCAACCAGGTACCACCACCATACAAAAATGCACATCAATGATACAACAATTCACAACCGCGGTATAATAATGCCCAACCAGAATATAATCCCGTGCAACATAACCAGGTACCTCAATACAATGCACCACACAAAGATCGAGGTGGATATAGAGGTGGAGGAAGAGGCATAGGAGGATTTGGATGAGGCAAAGGACCAATAGTGTGCCATAACTTCCAACAACTAGGACATTATCAAGGGAATGCCCACTCCCACCAACGACATGTATGTACTGTCGTGCAACAGATCATGAAACAGAAGACTGTCCAACAATTTTGGGGAAGATCCAGGAAAAAAGGAACCAGAACAACTGAAATTTCCATTGGATCTCTGCAGAATCTATGGATTATGGGAGAAACATCAATATAGTCACTCGAGGAGGAGCTAAGACAGGAATTGACGCAGTAAAATTCAAGGAGTCCAGACACAAGTTTATCAAGAAAAATGTTGCATCTACATCAGTCGCACAACAAACTTAGAACTCACCAATGTATGAGATTCCCTCCTCAATGGACCATACCAGTAAAGGAAAAACTTTAGAGAAAGTAAGTACCATACAAAATTTTCTGCAATCCCGTGTTAAGATATTGAATGATCCATCATTTGTTAAGGTTTGACAAAATATGCTAGAAAGATGTATCACAGAGGAGGAAGGGAAGTTGGAACATAAAACAATCAATCACCTCCATACTAGAAGAAGGACAAGAAGAGAATTCATACTAAATGCTAATATTGGATATTTCAATATGGGAGATATTATACTGAACTTAGACTCCGAAGTAAATTTCTTACCTAAGAAAACATGGCAGTGTATGGGAGAAACCACACTAGGATATTCTCCTATCCAGTTGAAACTAGGAAATCAACACAGAGTATTACCAATTGGAAGGCTTAAAGGTGTAACAATAGATTTGGATGGAGTGCACACTATGGAAGATTTTGAAGTAATAGAGATAGTATATGGTGCAACACCCTACCCAACATTTCTTGGACTGGATTGGGAATTTGATAACCAATCTATAATCAACTCGAAGACAAGGAAAATGATGTTTGAATTAAGTGAATATAGAGTCATTGCACCATTAGATCCATCAGAAGGAAAAAAGGTTTGTAGAATCCACTTGATTGGATATGGAGGAAATAAACCAGTTGTACAGAACTACTGTGCGAGAAGAGGATTATGTTAACCCAAATGAGGATGGGGTACTCAGCTGGAGAAGCATTACATAATTTTCTTCTAAACCATACATAGATTTGGAGAATTGGAAACACAAGTTACATGAAGTTTCCACATGGAGGTGCACAAGAATAGATTGCATAGTAACATGGGTTGGTACAAAGATAAGAGAACCTCCTAGTTTTCATGGGTTAAACAACTTAGAGGAATTTTTGACAAAATATGAAGAGGAAGTATTAGAAAATCATAGGCTCTTATCCCTAGATATTTCACTCAAGGCCACACCTTCAATATGGTGGGGTGCACACAAAGAAACCATTCAGGACTGGTGTTAGTGTAAATGACTACTGCACATTAGATTTGGTGCAGAGTAGGGGATCAATAAAATGCAGAGATATGATGGATAGGGAACACCAGTTGAAAACTTAGAGAAGTGAAAGGAACAGTGGAATATGAAAACACCATAGGAATGGCCTCATCACTTTATCCATACATTGGAAGGAATTCCAGGGCACTGGTATATATACTAGGATATGTGCATAGGCACTACAGAATGGACAGGCTTACATCAAAATTTTGTAGTAACCTTCTCATTTGAACATGAGAACCCCAACATGGATTCAACAATGAAACTGATACAGGGAATGATATTTACTAATGAGCTATAGGTTGAAATCATGATACAATATCAACAACAAAACATACAAACATTCAAAGAGTTACTAACATGATATCATGTGGAAGAAGAAGTACTGGATGAAGATGATCTGCGCAACATTCAGATTATAGATATTGAAGGAGAAAGAGAGGTGGAAGGTCCATCTCTAGAGTCAGAAGTATTTGCTGCAACAATCAAAGTGAAGAAATTCAACATTGGGACGAATGGAAATCCTAAAATGGAAAGTATTGGAGACTATTGGGATGAGAAAACAGTAGAAATAATAACATAGTTATTGTGCGAATACAATGAGCTATTCCCAACAACCTTGATATAGATGAAACTCATAGCAGGGGAGCTAGGTGATATGAAGATACCTCTCAAACCTGAGGCTAAAACTGTCAAGAAAATACCCTACAGATTGAATCCAGTGTATACTATCGAGCGAATTATATGATAGTAATTGCGACATAAATTATCAATCCAGAGTCGTAATATTATGATATGTACGCAAATTATATGCAGGGTAAGAGGATTTCTAATCTATGCTAATGATTGAAAAGAAACATGTTAAACTACTGTCGTTGAATCTAAATCTAAGAAAGCACAAAATATGCAACTAATCTATGAAAGGAAACTATCCTAATGCTACATAAACTTGAGACTAAAACTGAATCTACGAAATCAAATGAGACATAATCTAACTATGAAAGCAAAAACTTAATCTAACTACGAAAGCATGAAATCTAGAATTAATCTATGAAAACATGAAAGTGTGTAAATTAAATCTATTGAAAGCATTTTAAAAACATCTACAACAACACATGACAAAAAGGTAAATGGCAAACCACTATGAGAAAGTAACATCTTGCATTAAAACAATCCAATACAATACATGACAAATAATGAAAATCACTATCTCTACACTACAAGACTATGAATCAAAGATCAATCACTCTATTCTTCTATTATCTATTCTAGAGAGAGGCCTCCTCCCCAAATGAGGAGAGAACCCTCTTATTTATACATGAATAAAGATAACAAACTCATAATTACAGATCCACTTTTATCTCAACCTATCCCTTCAAATCCTCCACAAATATCTTAGATAAGATATTCTATCCATGATCTTCTCCTTGAAGTTAGCTTGAATGATTATCTTCAAATCAAATCTTGAAGATGAAATTCGAATTTGAAGCTAGGTGGTGATTTTTGACCTTGTGAAAATTTTCAAATATGCTTGTAGTCATCATAAAACTCATCCAACTTTGAGATATAATGAAAATATGTTAATTTTATAGTATTTAATCACAAATTCTCTTCAAAATACTTGAAAATAAATAATTTGGAAAATGGAGATATAAACCCATATGTATTATGAAAGTGGTGGAGACTAATGGTTTTATGGAAGGATAATATAAGAATGAGGTGATAAATGGCGTATGATCAAGGAATAAAAGGTGTATTTATGCGGTCCAACATATATGAAGAAAGTGAAAGTAGAAATTGATAGAATGTTGGAAGCTGGTATCATAGAATCAGTAGAGGAATCTGAATGGATCATCCCTATGGTAGTCCAAGAAAAGAAACAAGGAGGGATAAGGATTTGTGTAGATCTGAGGAAATTTAATGATTCTTTCTTAAATGATCCTTTCCCTACCCCTTTTATAGATGAGGTCTTAGAGAACGTGGGAGGCCAGGAAGCATATTCATTTACAGATGGATTCTCAGGTTACCATCAGATAAAAATAGCTCCAGAATATAGGTATAAGACTACTTTTTCTACAGAATAGGGGTCCTACCAATATACAGTCATGTCATTTGGGCTGAAGAATCCACCAACCATATTTTCAAGAGTAGTCATAGCTTCTTTTAAGGAATTTACACATTAGTTTTTAGAAGTATATCTAGATGACTGGACTGTATATAGTCTGTTAAAAGATCATGTATAAGTGTTAAGAATCATGTTGGAAATATGAAAGCAATGTCAGATCTCATTGAACATCAAGAAATGAATTTTTGGGACATATAGTGTGTAAACAAGGTTTACTAGTGGAACCTGCTAATATTGCAGTCATTGTCAATTTACCACCACTAAAGTTAGTGCGACAGTTAAGAGAAACACTGGGACACACATGGTATTATAGGAAGTTTATAAATGGGTATGCACAAATTACTGCACCAATGGAATTTTTTTTAAAGAAGGACACCAAATTTCAATGGAATGATGACTTCCAACAAGGATTGGACACTTTAAAACAAAAGATGTTAACAACACCTATACTAGTATTTCCAGACTGGGAAAAGAAATTTCATGTGCATGTAGATGCATCAACCATAACACTTGGAGAAATTTTTGCATAGCCAAAAGAAGGGGACTTAGAACATCCTATAGCCTTTGCAAGCATAAAGTTGTCAAAATCAAAGAAAAATTACAACACCACAGAAAGAGAAGGCCTAGCCATGGTATATGCACTTCATAAATTCATGCACTACTTACTGGGTAAACACTTTAAATGTTCATAGACCATTTTGCCCTCAAATATCTAGTCAACAAGCCAGTGTTGGGGGGGAGGATCTGTAGATGGCTATTATTATTCCAAGAATTTGATTTCAAAGTGATAGTCAAACCAGGGAAGCTGAACGTAGGACCTAATCACCTATCAAGGTAACTAATGGAGAAGAACCTACCAACTTGGAAGACAACTTCCCTGATGCACAGTTATTTTTAGTACAGGTAGCTAATGAATACTTCACTGATATTATTGAATACTTAAGTACATGGGTTGTGCCAAAAGATTTTAACACTGCGTAGAAGAAAAATCTGGTATTCAGAGTTGCAGACTATCAACTTATTGCAGGACATTTGTACAAAATGGGCGCATATAGAATTTTGAGAAGGTGTGTATTGGAACATGAAAGGCCCATAACTTTAGTGGAAGCTCATGAAGGTATAGATGGAGGACACTATGAAGGTAAAAATACCACATAGAAGGTATTGCGCACAGGCCTATGGTGGCCAATAGTCCATAAAGATGCTAAGGAATATTGCTAGAAATGTGATGTTTGTCAGAGGGTTAGCAGACCCAAGAAAAGGGATGAGATTCCTATAAGACCAGAAGTGACTCTGTAGGTATTTGAAAAATGGGAAATAGAATTTGTGGGAGATATTAATCCACAAGAAAAAAGGTCAGGAGATAGATATCACATTACTATGACTGAATAGTTAACAAGATGGGTAGAAGTAGCACCAGTCAAAGATTGTAGTGCAGAGACAACAAAGAACTTCTTGTCTGAGCAAGTGATCACCAGATTTGGATGTACAAGGATTTTGATGAGTGACCATGGAATTCATTTGATCAATAATACCATCAAGGATATGAGTGAGGAGTTTGAAGTCTATCACCAGAAGATTACACCATATCACCCTCAGGAAAATGGAACAATAGAATCTTTCAATAAGATTTTGGAAAATGCTCTGACTAAAATTTACAATGTCAACAGGGATGATTGGGACTTGAAGATACTAGAAGTACTATGGGAATATAGGAACACATGTAAGAAGTTGATAGGACATACACCATTTATAATGGTGTATGGGTAGGAACCAGTGGTACCATTAGAATTTTTGGTACCCAGTCTGCGAGTAGAAACAATTACCAACATGACAGAAAGGGGCGCAATACAGGAAACGTTAAGCCAACTAATGGAAATGTAAGAGGACATGATTCTAGGATGATTTCACCAGGAAGTACATAAATAAAGAGACAAATCCTGGCATGACAGACATATTAAAAATAAGAGTTTCAAGGAGGGAGACCTAGTTTTTCTCTATGACAGTAAATTTTTCCAATATCCTGGTAAGTTTAGAATGCATTGGTTAGGGCCATATGAAGTAAAAATTGTCACAAATGGGGGATCTATGCTTCGAAAAGATTTGGGAGGAATAGAATTGAAAGGAATGATCAACGGTAGTTGACTTAAACCATACAGGGACATTCGACCTACTAACCCTTAAAAGTTACAAAACAATAAGAAAGGCATGTACATAGTGTAATATAGTAGAGGTTAGGAAATAAAACTCATAAAAAGGAAGACAAAAGTATATAAAAAAAATACAAAATACAAGGGAATATCATGCGCAACAGATAGTGGAATCAACATGACAAAGATAAAAAGTAACCATGCGTGACATATGGTTGATAGGAAGAAAACGTTGTGCACTAAGGAAAAAGTTACAGTGGAAACCTACAGTGCACCGAAAAAGTGCAGCGCACCAACAAAGGGGCCAATGATCGGAAAAGTAAAAAACCAGTCGTCAAAGTGAAAATGCGTGAATTGGAAATTTATGAAACTTAATGAAGCATACTCACTAAGATTCAATGCATCATTAATAACAACCAAATAAGCTTCTTTGAGAATATTCAGGGAATTCATGACACCCTAGAATTTGCAAACTCGCAAAGCTAAGGAGCACGAAGACAAGAGGTGAACATGTGAGTGTAGATATCGAAGCAGTCGAAGCTCAATCAGGAAAAAAAGAATAACCCATAATGGCACTTCCAAAGGTCGGTGCACCAAGACAAATAGCACGAAAAACACACAGTAGTCTTAGGTCACTGTAGGAAACTGTAGAGGTGGAATAGGAATTTACACAAAGAGAGGTAATTATCGATGTTGATGTTATTCCGTCCTCGCAGGTCAAACCAGTGAGCGCTACACTAGTCAAGGAAGAAGAGAAGGCCTCGACAGTGGCTGGGATGGATATTGACTCGCACGAGAATGCACAAGGTCACAAACCATTAGCCATGGGAAACCCACAACAACTTGTCTGGGCCAAAGCATCCCACAGAACGAATTGTGGCAACACTGATAGGACAAAGTCTGACTAAAAAATACCACAACCTGTGGTGGGGTCCATGCAACAAGAATAAGTACATATTGAAGACATCACAGGGCAGCCAGAGTTGGGTGCGGAAGACAGAGAACCAGAGGTTGGGACCTATAGTGCATTGCTAAAAAGAAAGGGCAAACAACCCATCGCGCAATCCCCACGCAAGCAAGATGACCCCTCAATACTTTTATTGTGCATTCCAGAAGGGGTACATGCTACACCAAATCTACTAGGTTGCGTGGAAAGGATAATATATGCATACCATGATGTGTCTGACACCAACAAATTCCTATAATTTTTGCAACATGTGTACATGGAGAGCCTATGCACAGGGCCATTTGGAGATCAAATACTGTAGCCAAAGAAATGGGCAGAAGGCCTAGAAAACATAGGGATCCTAAACTTGGTAGAGATTCCCCACTCCGGTAGGGGGAAAGAGGTGAACAAATGTGTCAAGTAGTTGATGGTAGTCCTCCATGGAGGATTTTTATGGTTAGAAGAACCTACCTCCATCTACATAGAGCTAATTGAATTCATCACATGCCTTCCATCAAATGGTGAGAGTCTCGCATAGTACCTGGATTATAAAACCAAAGAGAAGGCTCTCGCATCAGTGATGAAGAAGATGTACAGGACAGAAAGAGGCTCATGCAGGATCATCATAAAATAGATTAGTACACAACCACCAGGATGGCCACATAATTAATGGCATGCTAGCTACTATGTAAATGGCGCAAGGAGGAAGTCCCTGTAGGGGTTGTTACAGCAACAACACAGTGCGGAAATGGCACCATTCTTAGTTGGGTGCCATATTTACTGAACTTATTCGTAGATGACTGCAAGATGCACAATATTTGGGAACAAATTTCTATTACTCCTGGCTCATGATCCTTATAGCCTTAATAATATAGAATTAGCCTCCCTACTCATACTTCTGCGACAGAGTAGGACGATGTCGCCCAACATGGTACACATCGATGAGAATCACTTCAGACCCCAAGCGAAGAAGTGGCAATGCCTGGACCTTTGCTTGGTATCTCAATGACATACAAGACAACATAAAAAACACATGGAGGATAACTCTGGAAGTGGTCGCGCAATATCAAGGGATAACCAAATTTAGGGTTACGTTATGCAACATATGGATCCAAGCACACAAGGATCTAGAGAAAGAATTGATTCAACTTCGATTCTGCATTAATGCAGAGGAAGTTGAAATGGAAATGAGAGACTGGCAGGATGACTGGAAGATCCTAGTCATTACCAAGGAAATGCCAAAGGGAAAAGAGGTAGAAGCAGGGTCGTCCAAGACATCTGTAGGAGGAAGCACAACAACTAATAAACCAACACAACAAGGGAATCCCTGTCAAAATATAACAACACAAAAGAAGGGAAACACTCCAAAGAAGGATGTGCAAATAGGAAAGAGGGAAAATGATTCAGTGTAGGAAGAACAAGGAAGGGGGGACACAATGACGCAGGAAACCACATTGACAACTACTCCATAAGAAGAAGGGCCACCCAAATGACCAATTATACATACAGGGGGGCCATGCAAGAAGGGCAAGGACCATAAACAAATAATAGAATATACAATCATCGAGGATGATGCTGATCTTTTCGGAGAGAGAGTACATGATTGCGCAAAGGATGAGTTTGAAGAGGATGATAACCAAAGAGGAAGGATATGGAATGAGTTTGTTGATATCAAGAAGGTCCTAGAGCAGATACAAGCAACACAGAGGAAAGAAAGGGGAACATAGTTGATCCCTCGAGCAACAGAAGCCAAGGACAAGAGCACACAAAATGAAGAAGACACTATAAAGAATGTAGCACAAGCAAGTCCAAGCTTCCAAAAAACAATAGACATCTTGTAGGTTAACGAGGCCATAGTTCATATGCCACTCAAAGACTTGGCACAGGTACAATTGGTACTATCTCAAATACCAACAAAGGCACTGTACAGACTGTAATTCAGTGTCATGTAGGAAGTGTAATAACGAGCTAGAAAAGATGCAACAGAATTGAAAACAACCAGAGATGGAAATGAGGCACTAGAACTAGTGGTAGAGAAGGTGAAGTTGGAGACACGAGAGGAGAAGAAGCACACAAACAACTTAGAGCAAAAGTTGAAGGAATTATTCACATGAATTCCAGACAGTGCGTAGGTAGCTGTGAGAAATGTGGAAGAATGGATCCAAATCATCGCGTAGATGCTCGAGGACTATAAGAAGGAGATCGAGGAAGTTAAATAAAATTAACCCCGACTCCTCCTCCTGAAGTTATGGTTGAAAGGGAACAATAGGAAACCTTGCAAGTGGATATGATGGAGAAATAAGTTGAAAAGGTCACACAACTTTTTGATAGGACCGCATAGCTATGGACGACGCTGGAGGAAGATGATAGAGTCCAACAACTAGACTAGCAAGAGGAGGAAATTAGCACTGCAATCTAGGAGATGAAGCAATGGAAAAATTCCATGAGCATTACAGAGTAGTTAAATGGTGCACATGAGATGAAGAACTTATAGACAGAATTGAAGATTGTGCAGAATAACAAGCAGGCAAGGAAATCCCAGTTAAAACCTATCCAGGAGCAATAAACAAAAATAATTTTGGAACTGGAGGAGGAGAAGACAAGAATGGCTCAAAATCATGTTGATATTGTAGAGTCTCTCAAGTAACATATTACAACATAGAGGATAGAAGAGATCACTGGGAAAGTTGTGCAAGCTAGAGAAAAAGGGGAAGAATTAGAAGGAATTTTTCACAGCTTGGAAGAGGTTGTTTAGGGAGTGTTCACTACCTGAGTAACTCAGGACGAGGCAAATGTCAGTGTTGGGGGCTTGTTGGGCGTAGGCCTATTTTGAGGAAAGACCTATTTTTGTAAGGAAATACCTAATTTTGGAGCACGCGCAACAGCTGGGAAGAAAGAAGCATGCAAAAAAAGAAGGAATAACAACATGCAAGAGGAAAATCCACATGGAGAGGAGGCAGGAAATCATAATCATGTTATGGTTAGGGTTTTTGATAAGGATTTTAATGGTTATAAGCCTAAAAAATAATATAAATAAGAACCTAGGAGGTCTAGGTCAAGAGTTGGTTAGTCAGTTCGATATTATTGAGGAGTTGAGAGACTGGCAATTGTAATAAGGCTGTAGAAGAGTCAAGTAAGGTAAATTTTTAGAGTTAAATTTACACATATTCAATCATGGGTTAGATCAAAGGCTAGCTTTGTGCACATTACAGAAGAACTCTTGTTATTTATAAAAATAAAAAATAAAAAAATTATAACCAGGATGCATACTCTTTCGACCTAGAGAGCTTAAATTTCTCTTTGTCAAAATCTACAAAACAACATGAAATAACTTTCATGAATCCTTTGGAGAACTCTTTTCATTTGAAAGTTGAAATTATGTAAATTTATTAAGGCCATGTAATGTTTGAACCCACATGAATCTTTATAAATTGAACATATTGAAACCAAACACTGAAGATAGTTCCTTGTGTTATCTTATGACAATGAATTTGGCATATGAAAAATGCACAAAATTCAAGCATACCATGAATTATTCAAGACAAATTCATCATAAGGCATGGATGCCATCATTGAAAGATTTGGCATTAATTTTAGGAAATGACATTCTTATGAATCTCTTTTTTCTTAAAATTCAACAAGAAAAAAGATCGGAGATATCTTTAGATGGAGATATGTATCATAAAAGGAGAAATTCCTTTTAAATCTAAGAATATATATTTCAATATATATAATATTTCCTTATATATTTCAAAATATATAATATTAATTGATTTCTTACTTTCTATCTATTATTTGTAATATTGAATTCCAGTTGTATAGTCCTACACAATTTGCAAATTACAACATATCGAATATCAATTTATCTGCTATTTAGTAAATACATCAAATATCTTATAATTCCATATGTCAAATCATATAAAAACCTAACTGCAATGCATAGTCCTAAACAATTTGCAAGTTATAACATATACAATATCAATTACTCTACTACTCAGTACATATTATTTGTCACATTAAATCATATAAGAATCCCATATGCCAAATCATATAAGAACTTAACTACAAAGCAAATAATCTTATACATGTTCAAATATATATCTTCAGAACTGTAGAGTTTTAGACAACTTGCAACTTACAACATATACAACTTTATTTGTTGTGCTACTCTAAATGTATTATTTGTCTATCAAATCATATAATAAAGTAACACCAAACCAATTAATATTATATATGTTGAATTATATATTCTTATAGTTAGCAATTAATATTATATATGTTCAAATATATATATTTAAAGTTGCAGAATCTGAGACAACTTGCAACTTATCACATATATAAAGTTATTTTTTCTTCTACTCTAAACATATTATTTGTCGTATCCAATTATATAAGAATCTAACATATCAAATTATGTAAGAATTTAACAACAAAACAATTAATATTATATATGTTGAAATATATACAGTCCTAGCTAACAATTGATATTATATATATGTTCAAATATCTATACTCAGAGCTGCATAATCTTAGACAACTTGTAACTTACAACATATACATCTTTAGTTTCTCTGCCACTCCAAATATATTATTTATTGTATTCTAAGAAAAAAAGACTCATAATAATGTCAATTTTTTTTATCAATTTGACAAGGGAACAAAATTCAATTGGTAAAAAAAGAGTGATTAGAACTAAGATTCACATGGTCTCTGGAAAAGCTTTGTTGCAGTTCTCATAATTGGAAAAATCAAGAACATGGAAAAAAGACAATTTTGGTTGATCCCTGCAAACAAAACTAAAGTAGTTTTCATGTGCACACTAAGGTTTAAGTAGATTCTACTAGCCAAGGTTGAGATATATTTTTCTAAAATCAACGGGTAGAAAAAGGTTTATACTCTCTATTACCCCTTTCTTGTTATATATATATATATAGTTCACACATATTTTTATGCATGTGTTGTAAGACATGCCAACTTGAATTATTTTAAAAAAGAATTACTTTGACATTGAACTAGTGTTGGAGGGAATTTATATAAGGGCAACAAATATCCCTCAACAAAGGATTGACACTTTATTGATAGAGCAGAGGCAAATATTGGTTTGTTTGTCAAATAGGAGGAAGAGCTTTCAACATCAAAACTCCTTGGACATCTATACACATGAAAACAACAACAAATTTACTCTTTTTTGGGGGAATTCTATTCTACAATTTGAATTCAACTTGCATACAAATATTTTAAAGATTCCAAACCATTATAGACAAGCATGCAAACTATGCTCATGTATATACCATGTAAGGGTGAATATATCAAAATGGCACCGAGTGCAAATTGCAATACATATCAGAAACAAAATATATACATATCTGAGTTTTAAATCATTAATGCTTATACCTTCAATAAATATTCCTAATTGGACCTCATCTAACATTTATCAAGTTTTATTATATATGCTTGGGTGTGTCTTCCAAAAGGATATTGGTTGGGAAGAGTATTGTGACAATTTCTTGTGTAAGAGGAAGTTGTATTTCATAAAAATTGTGGTAATGGGATGACACACTAGTCAAAAGAGATCACGACCTGATAGAGATACAAGTGACATCGCCAAGACAAAATTCCATTTTGAAATGAGTGAAAATAACACCTAATCACTAGCAAGATTCCATATTACAATCAACGGTGAGATATGTCGTCGGTGGCAGTTTTATGAGTATTCTTGGAATTTTGCTATCATCCATCTCTATAATTCTTGTTTTATTTGCAAATATTCATCTTTGTAATACCCTTTTCTAGATCATCATTGTCTTTAACAATTTGGTATCTAGAATATTTTGTAAATTACAAAATTCAGTGTGTAGCCAATCTCGGGTAACTTTTAATAGACTCTACAAACTATATCTTCCATTCTTCAATGTCATGATTACATGTTGATATTTGGGTTTTGAGAATTTAATGAAGGTATTCCAATCATGATTTTTCACCCCACCAAATTCACCTTTCTTCGTTAACATATTCTTTACATTTGAAGCAAATCCTGTGGGAAATTTAATTTTCTGAATGACTTCTTTTACAACATTTCTTTCCTTCTTTATAAATAGCCATGGAAGACTATTTACGTGTCCATTTATATTTGAATAAATCAAATTTTGTATTGCATGGTTGGATTCCTGAATGTCGGTTCAAATTTTGAAAAAAAATTCAGTCACTCCTGCCATCTACGATTCTCCACAATGTTTCTGTTGCATTCTTCTCGATATGCATTGTATCAAACAAACAAGTTATTTGTAGGTTCTCATAGTAGGGAAACCTATTGAATTGTACATGGTAACTTTTCATTCAT
>JASDQU010216858.1:7761-18186 GCA_032191745.1 Picea mariana | reverse complement strand
CCAAAGTCTAAAGGAAGGAGTGTAATCATGGTGATTGTTGATAGATCGACCAAGTACACACAGTTTTGTGCACTCTCTCATCCATTCAAAGCTAGTACAGTTGCCACCGCATTCATGGAGACAGTTCAAAAGCTACATGGCAGCCCAAATATTATTGCAAGTGACAGAGATCCCATCTTCACTGAACATTTTTGGACAAAATTATTTTCTTCTTTGGGTACTCAATTGGCTCATAGCCCATCCTATCATCTTCAATCTGATGGACAAACCGAGATAGTGAAAAAATTTCTGGAAGGCTACCTTCGTTGCTTTGTCTCTGATAAACAAACACAATGGTTCAAATGGTTTCCCTTGGCAGAATGGTGGTATAACACTTCCTTTCATACTGCAACAAAAATGACATCATTTATGGAACTTTATGGATACCACCCTCCTTCCATCACTTCTTCTCTAAAATAAAAATCTAAGGTTCAAGCAGTGGAAGATCACATTGAGAATCAACAACAAGTTCTCCAAATCTTAAAGGACAACCTGACCATGGCACAGAATCGCATGAAACAACAAGTAGATCAACATCGTAGTGAAAGAAGTTTTGAAGTAGGGGATTGGGTGTTTTTAAGACTACAACCATACACACAGATGTCCCTCAAGCAAGCCAAGAAGGATAATAAATTATCACCAAAGTACTATGGCCCTTATAAGGTGTTGCAAAATATTGGTACTATGGCATACAAATTGGAGCTACCTGCATCTTCACGAGTACACCTAGTTTTCCATGTTTCATGCTTAAAGAAGGTTATAGGCAAAAAGATCCCAGTTCAAATTATATTTCAAGAACTTGATGAGGAAGGAAAAATCATATTGGAGCCTGAAGCCATCACTAACACAAGAATTTGCTAGTTGAGGAATAGATCCATTTCAGAGTATCTCATTAAATGGAGGAAACTACCCGCTGAAGATTCCACTTGGGAAGATGAGTCTTTTATACAGAAGCATCCAGAGTTTCTCAAGCATTGTGGACAACACTTGTCTCAAGGGGAGGGGCATGTTAAGCCCTAATATTGGCTCATTACCCCTTAATTGGGGCATATTATATTAATAATATTATTTTATTTATGTCGGCTTTAGGCCATTAGTTGTAAGTATACCCCCTAGTCTCTTATATATACCAATGAGACATTTTTATTTTGAATCATCTTGTACTTGAACATTTAAGTGGGGTAAAAGGAGGTTGCCCCCTCGAAGAGGCTTATTATCTGAAATTATCTATTTTTCAAGGCGTTGAGTACTTTTTCTGGGGTTTTTCTATGCTATATTGATGTTTGGTTCTTAACAAAAACTTTGTCATATGCATGGATTCTTGTATAAAAATACTAGTGGAATCCTCACATAGAGCAATCATGTTGTGCATTATGAATCTTGAAAAACAAAAGAGCTAGAGATAAATTTTTCCAATCGTGACTTAGAACTTGTCGTTGTCATGCATGCTCTAAATATGTGGAGGAATTACTTGATGGGAAGAATATTTGAGCTGAGAACATATCATAATTACTTTAAATATTTATTTGATCAACCAAATTTGAATGCAAAGAAAGCAAGAATCCTAGCATTCCTTTGTGATTTTGATTTTGATATCAAACACATAAAAGGAAAATAAAATAAGGTTGAAAATAAATTGAGAAAAAGGATGAATGTGATGCGAATATCATTAATTAGCATAAGTGAATCAGATTTAAGGAAGGGAAATATCAAATCCATTACAATATATCAGTATTATCTTTTAATCAAGCGAGGGTTGAACTAGGAAAATGTACGACAAAAATATGAAAGATATAAAATAAAAAATGATGGTATTGTCATTTACAAGAATTGAATATATGTTCCTAAGTCTCTAGAGTTGAGGAAGATCATTATGAGTAAGATGCATAATGTAGCATAATTTGGTCACTCGAGCAACTAGAAATCAATCATAGCGATGTGAAATAAATACTATTGGCTTAGAATGAAGAAATATGTTGTTGAGTACATTTTTAAGGGTTTAAATGTTGGCAAGTCAAGGCCAACCATCAACACCTAGAAGAATTTTTGTAGTTAATACCTCTTCTAAGAAAAAATGGGATGTGATAGGATTTTATCATTGGTCTACCAAGGACTATAATGCAACATTATTCTATCATGGTAGTAGTTGATAAATTAACTAATGTTGATTATTTCATTCCAATTAAATTCACACATAAGGTAGCTAACATAAAATACATCTTTATGAAAAGAGGTAGTCAAACTGCCCAAGTTACCCAAGGAAAGATTTTCAAATAGGGACACAAAGTCCACCTCAATAATTTGAAAGTGTTTAGCACACACTTATACTAAGAGGGGGGGTGAATTAGTATAAGAAATTTTTTCACCTTTTCAATAATTCATCAACCATAAGAAAAGAATCACATATGAGATCTATTAACTATAGAAAATGGAACAAAAGATTTACATGGAAACACTTATGGGAGAAAACCACAAAAAAAATCTTTATAACTATTTGTAGGAATGAACCTACTATTACAAATATTTGTAGGCACCAACCTACTGTAGATGCCAATCCCCATTCATACAAACCCTAGTAAGCACCAACCTACTATTATGGATATTAGTAGACACCAATATACTAAAGACACCAATCCCCACTGTACAAACCCTGGTAGGAACCAACCTAGTCTTACAAATCTTCACAGACACTAATCTACTAGAGACATCAATTCCCACTACTAAACACCAGCTTAGCAAGAGACACCATTCTATTTATTTGAGTGGCACCAACCTTCAAGTTACAATTTCTTATTTAATACAAATAACTTCTTCAAAATATGATAACATTCACATTACCTTCATTGATTCTTCTTTCTACTTCTGGCTTCACCAGGTCTGACCAAAATTTGAATTTCCAAATGAAATTTATGGTAACTTCCCAAATATTGTTGTTTTTGGTATCTTCCCAAGAATAAACTTGTACAACATTCCATGTATCCAATTTTTTAAATCTAATTCTGAAATTTTTACATGAGGTACTTTGGTATGTCTCCTTGGATCCTTAAAAATTTCATAGTATGAAAAGTCCCAAAAAAGAAGTTATAGAGAAAATTTCAAGCTGACTTATTTGAAATTGATTATAGGACCATTCAAAAACCCTAAATTCCATAGGGTATATCTCAGAAGGTATAGTGAACCAAAGTCTGAAATTTTTACCTAAGTTACTTACGTATGTTTTCACAGAGCCTTTAAAATTCCAGATTCTAGAATGTCCTGGAAAAGAATTTATAAAAAAAAATCTAAAGTGACAAGTTTGAAACTGATTTCAGGACTATTTAGAAACCCTAACTTCGACAGGTAATATCTTAGAAATTATAGTGAAACAATTTTTGAAATTTTGAATGCTTGTATCCACAGATCGTGCCTCCATCTCCTCAAAATTTCAAGGTCTGAAACATCCTAGAAAATAAGTTATAATGAAAATTCCAAACTGACTTGAAATTGATTTCGCAACTCTCCCCTTTAGAATGATATTCAACTTTTTCTCCTCCACTTCTTCAAATGTTATTAGATTTTTCACCTACACACTTTCTATCAACACTTTATGTTTTTAGACTTCATCATAACCCTTCATGAAGGGACATGTTAATTCAAAAAAACACGGCACCCATTAATTAAATAATTAATTTCCATTTTTATTTCACCTTTCCAAATACCATGGGGAAATACATGGGAAAATGCCACGAGCTTCCAAACCCATGGGTTTGAAACCACCGTTTCACTTTTTAGCTTTTCACGTGCAACCTTTTTTTTAATATACTTGTGAAACTATATATAAATCAATCTTGAAAATGTTGTGTATATTTGTAAAGTCGTAACATGACATTAATGACAACATTAATCCTTTGACATCATTGAAACTAATTCCAATAATCCCCCCCTTTGTCATTGATGTAAATCCTGTAATAAAACACATAGTCCATGAGGCATAGAAAGAAATTCCCCCCTATCTACAACTCTCCCCCTTTGACATCAATGGAAAATGGATGTTCCCCTTGAGCTTGTGCTTCTCCTTAAGCACTTATTGTCTATATGATATAAATATTACTCCCAATTTCATGTCCCTTAATTTGTTCTGATAACAAAAATTACTCAACCAAGGTCAAGCAATACTCCTGAAGAAGTATAAACATTGTCACCAACAATGAAAGATAATTAGTAATTGTCAATCCAGATGGTCTCTATATCCAACATAAGCAGTAGTACATCTCCAATAATAATCGAAACATGTTTCGGCCAGTCTCAACAAATCCAAGTCGATTCAACAAGAAATAGTCGATTCAACCAAAAGACATCAATTAGGTTTGCATATCAACATCTTCAATTATTCCCTTCCCGAGGGATCAACAAGTAGAACCAATATTTCTCGTCGAAAATTCCAGTTGATGGACAACCCTGTCGAAAATAAGTCAATGAATACTCAGTCGAAACTCGAGTTGACTGTCATGTCGGTTTGATCCTCAGTCAAATAATTCCAAGGAAATCATCTGTAAGTAAGAGGAACTTCGGATGACTATACAATTGATGATACACAACAATATTAATTCCTCAAACATCTATTCAAATTATTCTACGACGATCCATCAATCCAACCACAATCTTTTCTGGTAGTTGGCACTGATCCACAATTATGTATTTCACGTCTCTTCTATAAATATATGAAGTCATTATTTCCATTGTTTCGATTTTTATGGTTAGGATGATGATAGGGAACACATTTTTTTGTTCGATGATCACAGGAAGTAGGCTCAAGGTCAGGTTCACTTACAGGAGTAGAATGACCTGACATATCAACAACAATGTCATTTGTAATAACATTCTCAAATTCTTTCATCTGAGGAAGAAACTTCTCCTCAATTGGTTCATCATAATCAAGAGTAGGTTTGTATTCTAGAAAACTAGTCTGAAGCCCACCTGTAACAAATAAAAATTTCATGGTTGTAGCAAGGAAAATTGTAGATAGGGGGGAAACATCAACATCATATCCAATACTTGTTCTTGGTGACTTCATATCAAGGGTAATAGGAACAATGATACCTTATCCATTGTTTCCAACTCCTCCTATGGTATATCCCATCTTGCTCAACATTTGGGACCCAATACCTATAATGTGTTTTTGAAAGTGATTTTTGCAAGACTGCCTTGGTGGAAAAGATATTTTGAATTAATCCTTGTTTTCCTTGTGAGGAAGGTCAAGTTTTTGTGACACATAATTCTCTTCCTCAATTTTGTCTTCATCATTGATGGATATATTGAGTACATCAACATAGATTTTAGATTTCCCTTCATTTACTTTCTTCAATGGCTCTATAGCCTTTGAATATTCTTTGGTGGTCATCTGCCTTTTATCATAACCAAGACCAATCTTAATGAATGAATACTTTTGGTAATTAATGATATCATCAAGGGTTTTAGTAATCTTTTCAAATTTCAAGCTTCTATTCAACTTAATAGTTGTCTCATCCAATTCCTTTGTTAACGAAACAATTTCATATTCTAGCTTCTTGCAATTTTCCTCCTTTTCCTTTAGTTGGATTCTCACCACTTCTTCCATCCTTCTTTCGTCTACTAGTTGAACCTTTAGGTTCATGGTAGTATTTTATATTTCTTCAAGTCTTTGTGAAATTTTGGCTTTTGAATCACGTTCCTATTCTTCAAATTTTTACAGCTACTCCTTTTGTTTCAAATTCTTTTTCCTAAGATTCTTTATTTCTTTAAGGCACACATGAGTTCTTCTTCAAGATACACTTCCCCATTTGTTTCAACATTTTCCTCTTCTTATGAATCCATCATTTATTTCCCTTTGTCTTCATCAATATTTGTTTCTATTGTCATGAAGAGATTTTCTTCTCTATCATTATCAAAATTGCTTTCACTGCTTTCTTAATGACAAGTCAGTAACCCCTTTTGAGTAGAGACTCTTCTTCTTATTATAATATTTCTTCTTCTTTTCATTCTTGACCTATTTTTGGTTCTTTTTGTGTTGATGATGTTTTCTCTGTTAGGATATTTAGACACTTAGGATTTAGTTAATATCTACTTGGTCTAATATGTCGTTAGGTAAAAGTGTGTTTCTTTAGTATGCATTAGTATGCATTTGTAGTTAGGAAATCCGACGGTCACGATATGTTCCCGACATAGAGTGATCTGACGGTTCATACTCTCCTCGATCTTAATGGCCCCGATTGGTCCATAATCTCTATTTAAAGAGCATGGAGGGTCATTTGTCGATGATCGATTATGAGAAAATCTCTTGTAAAATCTCTCTGTAATCTTTTTCTTTGCATTAATAAACTTCTCCAAGTGGTCGCATTGGCTGGGGCCGTGGATGTTTCCCTGTAGGGGTTTTACCATGTGAAATAATCGATGTGTTGATATTTGATCTGGTTATGTGAGTGGTTACTGAAGGTGTTCATCCTCTATTGGAATACCTGTGTTTTTAAACTTAGTATCAGAACCTGTTTGAAGACCCGCTCCTGTTGTAGATCGAGATCGTGAAGCCGAGTTGCATCATCTCCATTTTATGGAATTTTCGTACATTTCTGGGCTAAGAGGATTGTTCCATTGTGTCTGAAGCACTCGTTTCATTTAGGAACACTTTTCATTTCACTCAAAAAGGTTTCCATTTGCCCAAGATATGGCCATTACAGTCAGATCCGGAGGTATAAAGCCTAAATACGCATTTTTAAAATTTCTGCAAAGTTTTACTTTGATTTTATTTCGGTTTGTATTTTTTATTTCCGGGTTGATAATATTTTAGAGCTGTGTATTCTCTTTTCCCCATGCCCTGTGCAATCTCAAAAAATTAGAAACAGATAGGAAAAGGTGCATCTTCCGAGATCTAACCCTTGTTGTCATCGAGAAGCAAAATTTTTTTCTTGTGTGAAAAGAGTTTTTTTTTAGCATGCTCTCCAAGATCGTCTTCAACAGCAACAACAACAACCACAATCCTCCTTCTGAACATTACAATATGTTTTGCTAGACCATTTGGTTAAAACTTGCCTTATTAAGTAAGAGGTCTTGAGTTCAAGTCTCTCTTTTGTTACTTTTTTTGAAAAAGTTCATGCTAAAAATTGTAAAGGGCATTTCACTTCAAGTATAAAAGTGAATCACTATAAGTAGCTTTATATTTTATTTTAGAGTTATTTATTTTGCAGGCAACTTTTCTATTATAAGGTAACTTCATTGTAAAAGTGATCCCCACTTCTCTTTATAAAAGTGGGTCACTTCATAAAGTAGCTTACACTATCACGTGGTTATTTGGTTACCGTTTATGCCTTTTTTTAAAAAGGGCATAACTCTCACATCGGAAGTCAGTTTTCAGTGCCGTTTTTTTTAAACCGCATAACTTTTCGAGATCTTTCAATCCATATCATTAGTTTCAGTTTTTAAACTTGCATTATCGACATATTTAATATGGCTTCTACAAGTAATGTCTTGCTTACCAGCAACAACTACTTCTAATGGAAATCCCATATGGAAGATTTATTAAGAAGTAAAGGCCTGTACCAGATTACCATGGGAAAGGAAACAACACCCACTAATGATGATAAGAAATACAAATGGGATAATAGGAATGATGAAGCACGTGGACTAATCAAAATGTCCATCTCTCCTGATTTAAGGTACCACATTCAAGGAATTGATGACCCCGAAGAAGCCTAGAACAGGATTGAATCTGTGTTTGGTAAAATCAATATTATTCGAGCACAACAGTTAGAAAATCAAATACTGACCTTGATTCCAAGTGATTTTTCTTGCCTTGGAGACTATCTATCTAAGTTTAAAACACTCAGAATTTTATGTGAAGAGTGTAAGATAAAAATGGAGGAAGAACGTTGCATATATCTTATTCTTTCTAAGCTAGGTAGTGCATATTCTGTGTTTGTATCTACCTTTTATGCCATGAAAGAGGCGCTAGGGAAAGCTTATGTAAAACCCACTTTTGATTCCTTTTGTGCTTCTTTGATTAGAGAGGAAGATAAGCTTGTACAACTTGGAGTGATCAACATTGCAGGTACCTCCAACAAAGCCTTAGTTGCCTAACAGAAAGATAAACCCAAGTATCCCAAGAAGCAACATCCTCGCTACAACAACAAACAACCTAAGGGTCCCAAACCCGCTCAGACATCTTCAACTCCTAATGGTGACAAAGGAGAAAAATATAAAAGTAAGAATACTAATAGACATTGCAACTTTTGTGATAAAGATGGTCATGATGAGTCCAAATGTTTCAAGAATATGGCAGCCTTAGAAGCAATGATGAAGAAGCACAACATCAGTATTGATTCTTCTTCTTCTTCTTCTTCTCATGGACATGCACTTTCTGCTTTTGGTTTTTCCTTCAATACACCTTCTACTACTACTTATTCTTCTGATGAGTGGCTTATTGATTCAGGAGCAACTTATCATATGGCTAAGGATAAAGCCATATTTTATGCTCTAAATAAGTGTAACACCAAGAAAATATTTGTTGGTGATGATAGATCTCTTAGTGTTGTAGGATCTGGAACAGTTTAGGTAGAAAATGGTCATTTCAATGATGTATTATGTGTTCCAAATCTTTCTTGTAACATTCTATCAGTATATCAAATCACTCATTCAGGTGAAGGTAAAACCATCAAGTTTTCACCTCACCAAGTTGTAATCAAGGATCTAAAATATCCTAAGCATGTTCTTGCAACTGGAATTGCTGAAGATATTACCAGGTTGTACAAGTTTGACAACTTTGGTTCATCAACTTTTTCATCAGTTTTTGTTGCTCATAGCGATGACTTGAGCAAACTTTGGCATGAGCAGTTTGGTCATCTAAACTATCGCTCATTGCAACAACTATGTAATCACAAGATGGTGACTGGTCTTCCTCTTGTTTCATGCAGAGATGGTGTTTGTGCCAGTTGTGTTCTTGGTAAACATCATCGGGACAGTTTTGACAAATGTGCCTCTTGGCATGCCTCGGGTCCTTTGCAGCTTGTTCACAGTGATTTGTGTGGTCCACTTTCTTCTCCTTCTTTTTCTGGGTGCAAGTATTTCTTAACTTTCATTGATGACTTTTCCAGACATACTTGGGTTTATTTCTTAAAAATCAAGAGTGAAGTTTTTTACAAGTTTTTGGCCTACAAGGCCCTTGTAGAAAAGCAATCTGGACATCAAATTCAAAGGTTAAGAATAGATAATGGAGGTGAATATGTGAACAATAATTTTACAAGCTACTGCACTACACAGGGAATCCAAATGCAACACGTTGTTCCATATACACCACAACAAAATGGTGTTGCTGAGAGAAAGAACCACACATTAAAAGAAATGGCTAATTATATGATCTAATCTAAGGGATTAAGTCTAAAGTATTGGGCAAAAGCCATCAACTGTGCAAATTACATAGTAAATCGCACTCCCACAAAGGCTCTTAAAAATATAACACCGGAAGAAGCTTGGAATAAAATTAAACCAGATGTAAGTCACTTTTGTGTATTTGGCAGTATAGCATGGGCTCACATTCCTGATGAGAAAAGGAAAGCATCGCAACCTAAAAGTGAGAAGTGTATATTTTTTGGTTATTCTGAAGATGTCAAAGGTTACATACTTCTTCAATCACATTGTAATGAAATTATTCTTAGAAGAGATGTTAAATTTGATGAAAATCTCTTGGCCTACGAGCCATCTTCGACGATTGTGTCTTCTTCGGCCTACGAGCCATATTCAGTGTTTCTGCCTTCTTATGATCTGATTTCTTCTTTAGATGATGACAGTGAGGATGAAAATCCACCTTCGCCTACTCACCCTCCTCCAGATGAGTCCTTTGAACCTGAACCAACACCAGCTCCACCGCTTCCTAGATGGGTCCGTTCAACACGAGAAGCAGTTGGTGATCTTGTCAGTGATCCTTCAGATCAACATCAGACATGTTCACAGTTCCAACGAGCCTCTTCTCTGTTGGCTCAAGTTTTAGAAACTCATGATCCAAAGACATTTGCAGAAGCTTCAGGTCATCCAGATTGGGATACAACAATGAATGAAGAGTATCTTTCTTTAATGGAAAATGATACTTGGGATCTCATACCTTTTCCAAAAGGAAGAAAACTTGTTAGAGGCAAATGGGTCTACAGAACTAAGTATGCATCAAATGGAAGTGTTGAAAGACACAAGGGTCGGTTAGTTGCCAAAGGATTTTCCCAAGTTGATGGAATTGACTATAATGAAACCTTTTCCCTTGTAGCAAAAATGAATTCCATCTACCTTGTTCTTTCCCTTGCTGCCTCACATAATGGGAGGTCCATCAGATGGATGTTAAATCTGCCTTCTTGCATGGATATTTGAAAGAATAAATCTACATGGAACAAC
>JASDQU010216852.1:0-14640 GCA_032191745.1 Picea mariana | reverse complement strand
TATACCTCCTAGTCTCCTATATATACCAAGGAGACATTTTCATTTTGAATCATCTTGTACTTGAACATTTAAGTGAGGTAAAAGGAGGTTGCCCCCTCGAAGAGGATTATTATCTGAAATTATCTCTTTTTCAAGGCATTAAGTACTTTTTCTGAGGTTTTTCTATGCTATATTGATATTTGGTTCTTAACAGGCTTCCCAGGACAAAATGTTGCAAGTGGATTTGAACACTCCCTATCACAAGATGTTATTAGGTGTTTTGTGCTTTGGAGAGTGTGTCTCATAGCCTGTTCCAAAGCTCTATCCTAGCTAATGTTGGTGTAAAATATCCCTAGAAAATAAAAGTTACTAATTGAATTTTAGATTACGTAACGTTTTTAAAGGTTGTTATTTACTCAAGAGGGAGACGGAAATGAAACCAATGTTGTGAGAGACCTTGACCCAATAATATGCAAATAGATATGAATGATGCAATCTTTCGTTCAATGAATTCTATCTACAATAGGGAGAAGATATCTTTCCGGAAACATGAAATCTACAAAATGTAATTTCTTTTCTTGAATGAACTATAATCCTAAACAATCATAAGCAAGGAAATTTCTCAATTTGTTCTCTTTAACAGATTTCAATGTAATATAAACTCAACAGAAATCCAAATCAAACTTTCAATGAAGATAAAAACAAAGATGACAAGAAAGTGTTTATCAAATGAAAACAAGCAGTGGATTTCAAATCAACAAGCAATCCAACAAATGTAAAATAATCCAAAACTTTAAATCAAATCAGAGACTTCCATCAATCAAGCACTCAGATCTACGATCAGAGATTATATCCTTGTTGATAAAACTCACGAAGCAAAATCTTGCAAAATTATAATAAAGGGATTGCAATATTTGAAAACCAATCAAAAGCAAGTCTTGCACTCAACAATCAGTCAAATACTGACCTCAAAAAAAACCTCAAAAGTGCCTCCCAGATGATCCAAGAAAAACTGGGCATCAAAAGACAACAAGACCCAATCCAAAAAATTCTACAGACACCGACACAAGCCAATAGTAGGTTACAGTGCGTAAATCAACAGTTTAAGCAGGCTAGCAATGGGTAGGGTGCAGAAATTTTGCATTGGTATAAACATCCAGGGTGCAACAGGATAAGGTTTTCGTAGGCTGCCTATAGAACGCAGTGTGGAAATGTCTGTAAACGAAAGAAAGTTCGAAAGAGGGTAAATAATCTGAGTAAACTTTCAGGTCCAAAGAATCTAGATTGATCCCTTACAGACTCAGGGATTGAAACAGAATCAAAAAAGATAGGCTAAGGGCAAATGGACGGCAAAAACCAAAAACAGGTTGTATCCCCAGTGGAGTCACCAATTTTTTTATTGGATATATCGGTAAATGAGGGCATAAACTGATCTCCCTAGATCCACCTAGATCTAGAACAAAACAAGACATGACATGGCACTTTCCCTAAGTTCTAATCATTGAATCCACTATCAAAGAAAGGATGAGTGACATACCTTTTAATATCGCTTCCTTATGACTTTGTTGTCCCTACTTCACCTCGGTGCTCTTGTGATATTGATCCTGCAATGAAACACAAACCAACCAAAGTGAAAGAAACAATAATATATTCAGTGACAATCTATGCATGTGATTAAGGAGTCATGCAATAAAATTAGATTAATTTTATGGGAAATAAACATGCCACTGTATTATATTAAGAAAAAGTGGAAGATACAACCAAACAGCCTTGATGTTTCAAAGTTCCCTTTCGGTGTCCCTTTGGTCCAACACACACACTTGCTCCAATATTGCATGAAGATGATCCACAATATCTTGATGGACTGAGATGAATACCTCAAGCATCTGAAGTAGAGTTCCTCACACAATTCACAGCCTATCCAACCTTAACCATTCCTTACTTGCTCTTGCTTGCTTAATACTTAACCTTTTCCATGAGAAATCTATCATTATATAGGAGAAAGAGAGATGGTTAAAGAGATCAGGATGATCCCACCAAATCAGAGAGGTGAATAAGATCCCAACCATACAGATGCCACCTCATGTTCTAGAATATTCCTTCTAGAACTTTCGTGAACTTCATGATTTTTCTTAGTCTTAAAACGTCGCCGCACCCTGCCTATAGAGCAGCATGAGGAAACTCCGCAAGCCAGGTGTAATGCAGCCTGCGGAAATTAGGAATTTTCACACTGTGTAGTATTCCTAGCCTGCGACGGCCTTCAAAAAAAAATATTTGTAGAGGGAGGAACCAGTTAATTTTCTCATGCAAAAGATCCTTTTGGGAGCCTGAACACGTCCTTGTAGAAACACCACCAGGGTGACCAAAATAATGTGTAACACTCATGACTCGCCCACAGACTTGGTTGGAAGCTACTCAATGTGCCACGGAAGAAAAACAGGTTGTATTTTCCCAGCATCGTAAACTCTCTTTTCTTCCTCGCCCTCACCCTCCCAATCCTTCCCCTCACCCCACTCCTCTCAATATCCATCAATTAACTCAGTAATAAATGGTTGAACTCCGAATCAAGGGTCTTTTCTATAATTGTGATGAAAAATATTTTCTCGAGCATAAGTGTAAGGAACATAAGATTTTTATGGCCATTTCTAAGGATGTTGTTGACGAGGAGGCTATAGTTTCCCTTGTGGAAGAGATACCCCCAACAAACGATACTACTTCGCCCTTTGATCCACCTAAAGTTGAACCATTTATTTTTTTACATGCCCTGACTGGGTTTTTTTTCCCCCAAACCCTCATGCTAATTGGCTACATTAAGCATAGGAAATTCATAATCCTTGTTGATAGTGGCAGCACCCATAATTGTATCCATCGCCGCATTTCCTAGGAAATCAATTGTTATATATGTGCAGTCATATATTTCCAAATCATGCTTGTCAATGGCGGTTCCATGAAATGTGGTGGGCGTTGTGAAAATGTGTGCCTATAAATTGGTCAGTACCACCTGAAATATCATATGGTTGCTATCAACATGGGAAGTTGTGACATTTTTCTCAGTGTTGAATGGTTATTCACATTGAGAACCTCATGAATTTTAAGGAATTAACCATGAAATTCCAACAAGAGGGACAAAATTATAAGCTCCAAGGCATCACAGTAGGCTCCCCTGAAATCACCGGTTCCCATCGAATGAAAAATCTCCTCAAAAAAGGTCACTTAGAAATTATTGCCCAACTCCATTCAATTCAAGCAGTTGAGACACCATTAGTGCATATTGACATTCAACCTATCCTCTCCAAACACCAAGTTGATTTTTCCACTCCTCAAGGACTTCCCTCTTCCTGTGGTGTTCATGATCATTCCATTCCTCTAGTCCCAGGCGCCCTTCGTCCCATTGTTTTCCCTTATCGTCATCCATTTTCTCAGAATAATGAAATCAAGAAAATTTTCCAAGAATTGCTCGAAGTTGGTGTTATTTTTCCTAGTAGAAACCCTTATTCTTCTCATGTGGTCTTGGTACTCAATAAAGAAGTAACTTGGGGCATGTGTCCCAACTTTTGTGCCCTCAAAAAAATCACCATCAAAGACAAATTTCCCATTTTTGTCATTGATGAAGTATTGGATGAATTGAGGGTGCTTAGTACTTTAATAAAATTGATATTTGTTCTGGCTACCACCATATACGTATGAAAGAGGAATACAGTCCCAAAACTTCATTTAGAACTCGTCAGAGTCACTATGAGTTCTTGTTCATTCCCTTTCTCCTGTGTAATTATCCCTCCACTTTCCAAAGTCTCATGAATCATGTCTTTCGTCCTTTCCTCTATAACTTTGTCTTACTTTTCTTTGATGATATTATTATCTATAGTAAAACTTGGCAATCCCATCTCACCCATGTGGATCAAGTTCTCCATCTACTCTCTCAACACAAACACTTCCTCAAACAGTCTAAATGTGCCTTTGGCACCTCAGAAGTGGAGTACCTGGGTCATATTTTCAGAAAATATGGCGTCCAAGTGTACCCTAAGAAAATTAAAGCTATGAAGGATTGGCCTCTCCCTATAACTCTTAACATATTGTGTGGCTTTATGGGTTTAACGAGGTATTATTGCGATTTTGTTCAAAATTATGGAAAAATTGTAGCCCCTCTCATTGCTCTTCTTAAAAAAAATGCTTTTACTTGGACTAAAAACGTTGATCAATCCGTCCATGCCTTGAAAGAGGCTATGTGTACAACTCATGTCCTGGCACTTCCCGACTTCACCAATACTTTTGTCCTAGAATGTGATGCTTCTGGGAAAGGAATTGGGGCAGTCCTCATGCAAGATGTAATATCTTTGGATTTCACTAGAAAATAACTCTCAAAGAGACATTTGGGCCAATCAATATATGAAAAGGAAACGTTGGCTATTTTTCATGTCCTGGGTTGATGGCATCCTTATCTATTGGGGAAAGGATTCCAAATTAAAATTGATCATCATAGCCTCAAATATTTTCTAGAACAATGAATTTCATCCCTAGAGCAACAAAAATGGGTGACCAAGTTATTTGGATATTATTATGAGATCATTTACAAGAAGGGAAAAGAAAATATCATTGTTGATTCTCTTTCCAAGAAATATGAAGAAGAAGGGCCCCTCTTTTCCCTCTCCATTGTACCAGATTGTCTCCAAGTTGTTTTCCAGGAATGGCCACAAGACCCTGAAATTTCACTCATGATCCAACAATTGCAACACCATTCTCAACCTTCTCTAGGGTACTCTTGGCACAATGAAGGGCTTCACTACAAAGGTCATATATATTTAAGCAAATAGTAAGAACTTAAATCCGCTGTGCTTTTTGAGCTTCATGCTTCACCCATAGTTGGGCATTATGGGTTTACCAAAACCTATGAATGGGTCAAACATTCTTTTTTTTGGGATGGTATGAAACAAAATGTCCACACCTTTGCATTTGAATGTGATACATGTCAATGTAATAAGAGAGAAATGCTAAAATATCCAGGCACACTCCAACTGCTTCCTATTCCACCTAATATTTGGAGGGATATTTCTATGGATTTCATTGTTGACCTCCCTAAATATGGAAATAATTCATTCATCATGGTGGTAGTTGATCGTCTTTCCAAATATGCTCATTTTTATTCTCTTTAACACCCATTCACTACAGCTACATTAGCTCAAATATTTATGGATAATATATTCAAACTTCATGGCATGCCTCATTTTGTTGTCTCTGACTAAGATCCAACTTTCACAAGCAATTTTTGGCAAGAATTGTTCAAGCTCCAGGGAACCCAATTTCATCTTAGCACCACCTATCATCCTCAGACTGATGGCCAAAATGAATTTGTCAACAAGTTCTTGTAAACATATTTGCATTGTTTTGCATGTGATAGAAAAAATCAGTCGACTAAATGGTTACACCTCGTTGAATGGTGGTACAACACATCTTACCATACTTCTACGTGCATGATGCCTTTTAAATTTTCCTATGGGAAACAACCATCGTCGGTTCTCTCATACATGTCAGGTGTCTCCAAGTTTCATGAGGTTGAAAATAATCTTACAGACCGAGAGGCCATTCTTTGTACCCTCAAAGAAAATTTGGTCATGGACCGGAATCGCATGAAGCAAAAATCAGATCATGGTTTTTTTGAACGTCAATTTGTTGAAGGGGACTAGGTGTTTCTTTTTCTGCAACCTTATAAGAATACTTCACTCAAATATGAGTGGTTCCTGTGGCCTACCAATTATCTCTACCTAGTGATTCTAAGCTCCATCTTGTTTTTCATGTCTCATGCTTAAAGGAAGTGATTGGAACTAAGTGGCACACTCAAACCAGTCACCCTGAGTTGGATGAAGAAGGTTCCATTTGGTTGAAAACACAAGCAGTCTTATATCAGTGAGAGCAGCATCTCTGTCAATGCACCATCAAGGAAGTGTTAGTTCAATGGAAATATACAACTCCAAAAAATTACACATAGGAGTCGGACACCATTTTGAAACAGTTTCCTCATCTCAAGCCTTGAGGAAAAGGTTGTTCTTCAAGACGGAGGGCATGTTAGGTACCTAACCTCCCTAACTCATCATGTAGGTAGAATAATATATTTTCCATGTAATAAAGGCCAACATTAGTTAATAAGGCCTATTTAATAAATATGAACAATTCAATGTAAGATGACCTAATAGATGCCCAAAAGGAATATTTTCTTTAATCACAAAAGGGCCCAACCACAATTGTTGAAACTTTGAATGTTTATCTTTATCTTCATGTGGCTTGTCCCATTTGAGGACCAGGTCACCAACCTGAATTCTTTCTCTTCAACAGACTTTTTATCAAACCAGTGTTTAATAGTATTTTGGTGAGCTTCAAATTTGGTTCTAACTTTGGCATAGTTCTCTTATAGATTCAACAAGGTGTCTATGCATATTTGGATGACAAGAAATTCTCTCCCCCGTAACTGTTGTGTAAGCTAAAGGGAAGGAAGATGGATATTTGAAGGAAGGATAGCTTCTTTCCCATAGACAAGAAAGTAAGGAGAGGTCCCTATAAAATCTTTGGGAGTGACATGATCAGCCCAAAGGGCATTAAGTAGTGCATTATTCCAATTTCTCTATTGATCGACTACAATTCACTTAAGAATGTAGATCAAATTCTTATTTGTAGATTCATCCAGGCCATTTTCCTGAGGGTAATAGTTGGTTGCATATTTTAAATTGATCCCTTTTCTAGAGAAAACTCAACCAATTTAAGCAATAAAAAATATGTTGCATTATCAAATACAAGAGAGTTGGGTACTCCAAACCTGGTCATTATGTGTTGTTCAAGAAAATTTATTACCACCTCATCGTTTACTTTGGTTAGCAATATTGCTTCAGTCTAGCATGTAAAATAATCAGTGGCAAGTATAATACACATGTGTTGTTCAGATAAGTGAGGATTGATCTCACTGATTATGTCCATCCCCCATTGTCTAAAGGGTTCTTCAATAGCAATAGGATGAAGCAAAACAACTACCTTGTGCTCTCTTCTTGTAGAATTTTGGCAAACTTTGCAGCTCTGAGAGTAGGCATGAGAATATTTGAATAATGTCGGCCAGTAGTACCCAGCTCTCAATATCTTGCGGGATGTTGTCTCTCCTAAAAAATCGCCTCCCACTAGTCTATCATGCATGTCTTTGAGAACCTTGTCAGCATATTTCTTTTCAAGACTTCGGAGTAGAAATCTGTCACAATTCTTCTTGAATAAGACACCATGAACTAGTCGATATTGTGCATATTTCAACCTTAGCTCTCTTTTTTGTTTGGAATTAAGATTATCAGGGGCACTTCCATGTTGAATATAGTATTTGAGATCATTGTAACACAAATTCTCAATTGACAGACCATAAGGAACTTGTTGCGTGTACAGGGTCGGTTCCTCTTTCCATCCATCTTCTTCTTGATCTTCAAAATCCATGACTCCAGGTGTTATCTTACATGGGCCTTGACCTTTAACGACATTTGTTGGTTTAAATTCAAGATCATACTTCTGTAAAGAAGTCACACAATTGCCTAGTCACTAACCCAGTTCCCTCTGTACGAAGAGAGATATGACCTTTGGGTCAGGGATGATCACCTTCGTATGTTTCTTCAGTACATAAGGCATGAACTATTTGATAACTTTGTGGATAGAAAAATATTACTTTTCTACCGGTGGATAATTCAATTCAACACCTTGGAGTCCATTTCTCATAAATGTGATGGGGCACTCATTCCCTTCTTGGTCCTTTTGAGTGAGCACTGATACAAGAGAATGGTCAGAAGTAAAAGTATATAGCAAGAAGTCCTTAGTAAAATTTGGGCTTTGTAAATCAAGTGTATTTTTTATGGCGACCTTGATATTATTAAAGGCCTCCTTTTCAACAGATGTCCACTTGAATTGCATGTCTTTCTTTATCATCTCATGAAGGGGTTTTACAATTTCAAAAAAATCCGAAATAAATCTTCTTATGAAATTGATTTTACCGAAAAAGGACTGCATAGACCTTTTGTTGTGTGGAGGTGGGATTTGCATAATATCTTTAGTTCGTTCTAGGTCCACAGAAATCCTATATTTTGAAATAATGTTCCCTAACAATTTACCTTCTAAAAAAACAAATATATTCCTCTTAGGGTTTAGAGAAATAGTGTATTTTCATCATCTTTTGAATATCCACTTCATATGTTTTGGGTGATCAGCTCTTTGTTTTAAATAAAATGTGATGCCATCAAGATAGATCACAATTCTATAACCGATTAGAACTTTTAAAGCTATGTCCATTTCCCTTTGAAAGGTAGCACCAAGGTATATTAGAACAAAGGGAATTATGTGATATGCATATGTTCCCCACTTCATCGTGAAAGTAGTCTTTAACCAATCTAGTTCTACTATGAGAACCTGATTGTAACCAGAAAACCAATCCAAAAGAGAAAACATTTCAAAACCAAAGACGAGTTGTATGATTTTTTCCATAAGGGCAACTAGATAGTTGTCCTTATCGGAAGATCAATTCAGATTTCGGAAGTCTATGCAGAATATTATCTCCCTCAATTTCTTCCTGACGGGCAGTAGGTTGAGTCATGGACTTTGAAGATAATTTGAGCATCCAAAAATTTCTTGAGTTCCTTCTGAATAAGTGGTTCAAGCGTCGGATGTATTTTTCTCAACTTCTGTTGAAATGGCTTGACACCTTCTTTGGTAGGAATCATGCGATGAATGATACGGGTGTCATAGGTATTCAAATATTCATATGTCCAAGAAATACATCATGATATTTATTAAATAGTTGTGTGAAAGTATGCTTCTCCACCTCTGAATAGAAGGTGCCTAGATTGATGTATTTGGGTTGTTCATTAATTCCTAGATTCACTAGGAAGTGCATCAAAGTAGATTTGTTGGTCTTCGAATTCATGGGTTTTATGAACTTATTTTGCAGATCAAACTACTTTTAAAGCGATAATACATTTTTCGGGATGTAATTTTTTTTTATCTTACCTGCATCATCTCAGTGTTCCCAAAGATCTTGTTCATGTACTTCATCATATATTACCAAGTACTAGAACACGTCAGCGTTGGTGAGGAAATTTATGATCTCATTGTTGTTGTTGAACACTCTCCAATTCATGGCATTGTCTGGTATAGAAGGCCTAAAAATTATTTCAACAGAAAAATCGTCCGTAAGAGGCGTGAACCTAGTTGCATTTGCTAAAATGTTTGTAGTGGTGTTTTGACAACGAGGTATAGACTCAAATATTCAAAAGAATAGACTAGGTTCTATACCTCTTCTTGATAACCTTTCAAATGGGGAGACAAGAAGTAAATAGTGTTTCTTACCTATCGGACAACTATCTCCAAACCACCAAATACTCGAAGGCATTTTACCTTAATGTCGGTGGATTTTTCCAGGCCTTGGACCAAGGCTTCATATTCAGCGTTATTGTTGGTGCATTCAAAGTCTAAGGGGAAGGATATGAGAGTTTTATGTTTTTTTACATCAATAAGGATGCATCTTACTCCAACTCCCTCTTGAGATTTCGAGCCATCAAAGAACATCGTCCATATGTTAGTATGTACAGACAAGTTAGTTACATAATAACCAAGTTCTTTTAATATAATACAACCATTATTGTCAACCCGAGTGCATGGAAGGAATTCATACTGTGTGTTTGTTTGAATTGGATATGGCTGAGCTTCATAGCAACCATGGTCAGTGTCTAAAAACTAATTTCCCAAAAAAGTATGGGAAAATATTATAGGCTCATTCTTACCTTCAAGTTTAGTTATCGTGTGCTTCATATGAGTCTCTTTGTTCACCCGGATCTGATTTGGATTACCTTTTTATGGGAGCCATAAGTGGGACCAAACTGTAGAGAAATAACCTTGAAGTTTCACAGACCAATCCCTACTCAATAGTAAACCATAGCTTTCTAGAATATCAACCACAACAATGTCAATGACTTGATGAACCCTGGGATCACATGCGAGTCTAATCATAATATATTTAAGTTCACCTCTCACTTTAACATCAAATCTATCTAATTGTATGATTTTGGTAGTAATTATTTGTGGGACAACATTGATCTTTTGGTACATAGAATATGGCATGATATTGGAAGAAGCACCAGAGTCCGCTAAGCAATTATGTAAATTGAAATTAAAAAATCGTATGTAAGTAAAAATGATGGAATCTGGGACTTCGAATGTGCACCTATGCTAGTTGCATTTACGACAGATTTAATTTCAACTTTATATTATACCTTTGCTTCAATGGTTTTAGAAATGTTGTCGGTTATAACAACGGTCTTGTTCTTAGAGTCATTAGGATTGAAAGTGTCAAGAATCAGATCATGTTGTTGAGGTAATGTGTATATATCATACATAGAGATGTTAGCTTTAGTTTTCTTCATATCTTCAAAAACATTATAATCCAAAGTGTGAGTTCCAGGTCTACTTGTTGTTTTTCTTGGTTGTGAAGTGTTGAATTTGTTATTGGATGTTGGAGTGTTGGTCTTGTTTCTTGATATCATGTTATTGATTTTATTATTAGTTGTTGCTAGGGTTGAAGTACTTGGTTTGTTGTTGCTAGATGATGTGGGAGTATCCACCTTTCGAGTAGGAATGGGACAAGTTATTCTTCTAAGCGCAGTGACGGTTTTCTAGGAGAGAGAAGTATTGGGAACAACACCCCTACTGTGTAGGTTATAGTCTCAGGGAGAATCTTTTATGACCTGTGTATCTCCCACAAAATGTCTTCAATATGCTCATTGTTTGAGTTAATACACCAGTCCTATAAAAACATAGCAGACTCTTGAGTAGTTTCCTCCATGGTTTCTTCGTTTTATGCTTCCTTGGGTTGTTCATTGTTTATGTCTCATTGATCTAGAAGTTGGTTGATGACCAAGGTCATAGAATTAACCTACTGAGGAAATGTTTTTTCAGAATAATTTTGCTGGTGGAATGAGCAAAAATTATCCATGCCAAAGTTATCCATATTTAGAGTAAGTTGTGGGACTTATTGTGTCTTCGATGGGTTGTCATTCATTTTAAAGAATGGAAGAAAAGGTTTAGGCCTTGAATTCCCTTCCCAGTGTTCTTCTTAAAGTATACCATCTCGTTCGACGACTTATTAACTAGCTTAATTACCCTGTCCAAATATTTGGGTTCCTTTTCAGAAGCTTTAGTCAATAGCAAAGGATTATTCACAATTGATTTAGTTTCCTCATATGAGGGGTGATTGTCGTAAGAAAACAATTCCTTTTCAACAGTTTTAATTGCTTCAAAATTATAAGTGAAGGTAACCTTGCCAACTCATTTAACAAACATGCCTATAGAAGGAATCAAAGTTGAAGTATAGTATTCGACAGACAAGGTTTCCAAAGGAGAAGTTTTAGCAGAAAAATTATTGAGGACTGTAGTAAAATGTTGATTAAAGTCCTTTACTTTTTATTTCTTTTCCATCTTCAAGGTCCCTAATTATTTGTATAAATTCATGGGACTTTTCTCTTCACCAAACTTTCCAATGAAGGCTTTTTCAAAGTCATCCCAACTAGTTATAGAGCTAGGAGGGAGGTTAAAATACCATGTGGATGTTTTGTTTTCAATGGTGTAAGGAAAGAGTCTACAAACCACGTCTTTATAATGAACGGCAAGGAGATGGGTGGCTAGAAAGAAATTATTTATATGATCTTCTAGTGAGTTGGAATTGTCTGGGTTGAATTTTGAGAGAAGTCTCTCTATACATTTAAGTAACCCATGCATAAGTTCCGCTAAGTTTAGAGCACCTTGGGACATCCATGGTGGAAATATTGGTCTTTTGTTTCAATTTTCACCCATGTTATTGTCAGAATTACATCCTGAATGTTCATCGTCAAAATTGTTTTCCGAACCAGGAGGAGTAGGACCAGGAAGTATGGGGGGGATTTGACTCAAGGGTACAAGTAATTTCTATAGAGAAGTTTCAATCAAATCCTCTACAGAGTCAACAAGAATGTTGACCCAATTCTCGAGTCATCTTACACGAGTAGATCTCCTCCTGGGGAATTCAGAGGCTATTCGTAGTTGACCAAGGAATTTGGCATATGTGTGGGTAATATGACGAGTTTCAGCAAACTCTTCATTAGGTACATGTTGATCCACATTCGTGATCAAATTGGTGTTTTCATTTAACCACCCTTGGGATTTGTCTTTGTCTTTTCTTTTCTTTTTTTTTCCTTTATTTTCTTTTTCAACAAAGTTACCGACTTAACGAGAATTGTGACCTCAAAACGAGAACTCTGGCCCAAAAAACCCATATTTTTGCATAAAAAACATGAAAGTCAACCCCCAAATCAAAAAGTGGTGTTAACGGTAGCACCATTTTTTCAAACGGGGTCAAAATTACAACATTTTTCAAGCATGGCCTTCAAAACTCATACAGTAGCTCAAAAAAAACCTTAAAATTAACACCTAAATAAAAAAGTGATGCTAACTAAAGAAAAAAATATATATACACGTTAAAATTATGGCTCATTGCAACCTAATTGAAACTGTGGTTTTGACAATAGATCCATATGCAAAAAAAAAAAAAAAATGGATACAAAATGTCACTTTAAAATTTATTTACTAACTAATTTTTTCTTAAATTTACATTGAAAAATAAATAAATAAAAATGAGAAAATCTTCTTAATTTTATTTTTTTCAAAGCAAGAATCTATATATTACCTTTCATGAACCAAAATTACAATATCATCGGAGATATTAGGGTTTTGTTTGTGTTGAATTGCACTGAAGGGAAACCAGTTCAGCGAATCTCTTAGCTCTGTAAACAACTGAAAATTATAGAGCATGTTCTAAATTGCCCCGTAGGGAAACCGATTCGGTCAGATCAGTCATGCAAACTGTAAGACCAAAAAAGACTAACTCCTGACAAAATAGACTAAAATAGGCAAAATGTGCTAAGCGTCGAAAATGGCCCAAGAGGAAGCTTCCAAAAACATTAACAATGAACAAAATAAAACATGTAAGCTAACACCTGTGCGCCTTCCTGCTCTCATGGTATCTGACGTTTGCGCTTGTCCATGTCTCCCTCAGCAACCACCTAGATAGTTGGAGCCAAAAACACCTCTGAAGCAGCTGGAGCACCAGTAGCCAATTCTAGAGAGTGCAGGGAGTTGAGCAGGGTCGCGAGCAGAGATTCAATTTGCTCTGCTCACTTTTCCAAGTGTTCTAGCCAAAAGCGCAGGTCGTCCACGTCCTTTTTGACCGCAAATACCAGGTCTTGTAATATCACCAGTGAGTCGCAGAATCTTGAACATGAAGCACAATCTGAGCATAAATGGGTCTGGCTTGGAGGCTCTTCCAATTGAGCAAGGTATTCCTCCAAAGATAGCAAGGGGACAGAGGGTGGTGGTGATGGGGCGGAGGGTGGTGTCAATGGAATGGAGTGTTGAGGTGAACTCGTTGGGAGGATCGAGGTTGGCTTTGAAGACGAGGCCATATCCTGGATTGGGCCAGGAGTGTAGCCCAGAGAATTACCATGGAGATCAAACCACTTGACATGACAAGCCCACGAAGAAGAAAGAGGTAGAAGACTGCTCTGACTTGGAGAGGACTATGTGGAGGAGGGAGGAAAGGAGCTAGGCGACGGAGCAAGGACAGGCGGGAGCCAGTTGGCCATAGCCGCTTTGTTTTGATACGAAATAGGACCTCACTTTGGCTTCCCGCAAAGCAGAGGCATAACCAACAATGAGAAAGATCACGGCGGAGTCGAGAAGAAGAAGATGAGCCACCAGCGGGAGGTAGAGACCAGAGAGGCTGGCAAAGAAAATGGGCTGCAAACAGGAAAGATGGAGGCATAATGGTCCAACTGAGGAACGTCGCCATAATAAGGATACTGGATATGAAGTTCACACGCATACAGAGGTGACGGCTAGCATCCTTCCTCCATCGCCAGGATGAAAAACTAGAGAAGGGAACGTTGGAGCAGTTATTCAGGATCTCGCGGAAATGAAGGTGGTCGGTAATAAAGGAAGGGGGGATGCTACATGTGTCGATCACGTGGGATGTGGAGAGGTGGCAGACGTTGTCTTCTCCCATGGATGTGTGGATCCTGTTAACACCCCATCCGGGGGGCTATCAGTGTTGAGATCCTGAGAAATACAGTCCTCGAGGATTGAATGATCCTTGTGGGTGGGGGACATATAGAGAAGATTTGGTCCATCTAGAGCCACCCCAATATTGGCTAACTTGTTCGTTATTTGATTAGCTCTATGTCGAACATGCGATCGAATGAGAGCTAAGTGAGATCGAATGAGAGTTGCAATGGCGCTGAGTCCAGTGGTAAGCCGCCAGTAGGGGGAAATTTTGTTCGAGTCCGCCCCATTAAGAATTTTTGCAAAAAGGTTGAGAATCATTTTTCGCAATTTTTTTTAAAATGAAGAAAAAAACACATTTAAAAAATATATTCAAAACCCAAATCAAACAAAAAAAACATTCAAAAAAGGGTGGAAAAAAACTAAAAATAAATGAACAAAAAATTAAAATTTCCCATAAAAACAATAATCTAAAATAAATAAATAAATAAATATATATATATATATATATATAAAGAAAAAACCTTTGAAACGTAAAAAGCAAAAAAAAAAGAAAAAAATTAAAAAAAA
>JASDQU010216848.1:0-17291 GCA_032191745.1 Picea mariana | reverse complement strand
GTTAAAAGGCATAAGTGAGTGATCAATGTACTTATGGTAAGTTTGTACAAAGACATTTCCCATGGGAATATTAGAGGTGTTTGTATGGACATGGAAGATCTTGTCCCACTGTGTTTGGACTAATACTAGTGCATCAACAGTCTTCAATATTAGCATTTCAAAAACTTGCCAAGATTCTTTTATCTAGTGAAATTTAGCATCCTTCTCTAACAAGGCCAAGTGAGTTTTCCATATCTACGGATGAACTTTTAGTAGTTCCCTTTATAATTGAGAAAGATGTGAATACCCAATCTATTTGTGAGTGGAGTTAGAGTGATGATTACTTTTATTTATCTAGGTTGGTGAGTAGTCCTTTGCACAATATGTCATGGCCTAGAAGTTTTCCAAAAGGAGAAAGGAACAAGCACTTGTCTAGGTTGAGCGAAACATCACAATCACCTCATTGTTGTAATATATAGTAGAGCTAATCAATCACAAGAATCTAGTGTATCCTTTTAACTAGTTTGACACAAATCATTGTTTTCAAATTGCATAATTCCCCATTATTTTACACACAATTGGGTATACAACAAAGATGTAATTATGCATAGTAAGAGGTTGCTCCATTTCCAATTTCTCCATTTTCTCATCTTCTTTGGTCTTCAAGATTAGTTAGTTTGCTTTTAGGTTTTTAATTTAGTTAAATTTTCAATTTAGTTAGGTTTGAGTCAACATATTTTAACATAATGAAATATAACTTTGACTTAAAAAAACATATTATATTCATTAGAAAAATAGAAATTAATAGTAATGTAAGAATTCATCTTGCAAAATTGATAAGATGGCCTCTTTGAGCTTTTATAATGTTAAGAAGATTAAAAATACATATATTAAATCTTAATTGAAATAATTCTAAATGGATTTTTAACACTTATGTTCTCATATAGATTTTAAGATTCAATGAAGTTTTTCTAAAATATAGCATACTAAAATTAAAGAGGTTGCTTTCAACAATGGTGTTCCCAATTTATATGGTTGGAATGTTGCTTGTTAATGTTAAGATATGTCAATTTTGTACTTATATCACTGATCCGTATTGAGTGGGAAAAAGAAAAGTAAAATTTGGAATGTGCGCTTGTCACTATAAACGGTGTCATTTTTGTACTTATACTAATGCTCCTTGAGTGGGAAAAATAAAGTAACACTATGTTGGAGAATAAGATAAGGTGAATAAAATTATACTTTACTAAGTCAACTTACTTCACAATATAAGATGATGGGTCAATTAAAGTTACTGCATTGTTTAATATTTTTAATTAGAATAAATAACTTTTAATAACACCCCTTCCTCACCACTTGATGAGGTTCCACATATTAAATGATAAAACTCATTTTGAGGATTCACGTCCCTATAGACTATCATTATAATTATGAGGCTAATCTATTGTACAATAAGCTTTGCTTCGAAGTTAATATAGTAATAAACCCTAATATAATAAGGTGGAGATTATGCTACTATGATTAATGTTAATATGTAATATTTGTCACTAATGATAAGACCGTTAGCTTCATCAAAGATACCCCACCTACCAAACAAAACCGATTTTTATATTAATAAAAATAATTATAAATTTGATTATAATATTTAATATTTAATATTAATTTAATTAATATTAATATAAAAATAAGTAATATTCATAATAATTTTTTTATATTATTTTATATAAGAATTTAATTAGTTTTAAAATTTAGTAAGATAAATAATGTTACTATATGAAGTTTATAAAATTATTGTAATATTTATTTAAAAAAGATATAATTTTTATTCATAATTAAATGGATAATTACATTCTTTATGTACCACTGGCAGTTTGTAAAGAAAGACTTTCTCATAATCACTGTATTATCAAACTCTAAATTGTCTACTATCTATATTCTTTGAAGGAAATAAAAATCCCTCAATTATTATATAAACATCCTAACATATATTACATAAATAGAAATAACACAACAATATTATCAAATCTAAACAAACTAAGCACGATACTAGCAACTTTTAAATGATCACTTCATGTCACTCATTGAGTAGTCTATGATATATCTTCATCCAATGATTCTTCCAACATCATGAGACTAGCTCCAACTTGTTGACCTTCCTTAGAGATTCCATTTGCTATTGTATCGAGTTCTCTAAATATATGGGAATAAGAAATATCTTGAAAAAGCTCGTAGATTGATTTCAGATGATTTGTTAATGGTCTGAGAGTCACATTCTAAATCTAACTATCACATCTCTTCCAATTTATAACGACTAAAGAATCCCCAAAAAATTTCAAATGATTAATCCCTTTCTTTATTTCCAATTTTAAGAGGCTTCTTAAAGCTAGGAATTCAACTAAATTATTTGTTCATGGACCCAAGCTTGTTTTGAATTCGATGAAATGATTATAAAAATAAAATAAAATCACACCAATGCTATAGAAATTTTGTGGTCCTAGTTTGACTTCATCAAAATAACCCCATGGATATGAATTTTCAATCAATAACTCCCCTATTTGTCTTGGGACTTTTACCTTCACCTCCATTTTTTAGCCTTGGAATAAACCATATACATGTGATAATACTTGAAAGATTGAATTCTATTTGTCATTAAATATATTATCATTATGTGCAAGTCATATGTGCCACATTAGTAAACAAGGTAAAGCTCTAAATGCTTGTAGCTCTTTCTTCCTACACCACTTTCCCAAGTACTCCTCAATTGAAGAAGTATTCCTTACATTTTGATAATCAATCATCTTATCTACATCCTTCCATAATTTTCCTATGTAGGGGCACCTGCTCATTAAATGACCAATATCTTCCTCTACTCCCTTGCATAAATAACAACAACTTAGTCCATTTTTACCTCTGTTTTGAATCAAGTCCCAAATCAAGATTCTATTTCTAAGAGATAACCATATAAAAAGCTTGGAGTTTTAGGTGCTTTTGTTTTCCATATTTGTGTCCACCACTACACCTCCACTTCATCATCTCCTAAAATCACTGCTTTGTACCCTTACATAGTAGTTTATGTTCTTGATGCCTTATCATGTGCCCACGCCAATGTGTCTAACTCATTCTTAATTCTTATATGATTCTTCCTTAACTCTGTAATTGACAGATTCCATCTAACGCCTCTTTCAATTCTATTGAGTTGAATTCTATCCTGCAGACCATATAATAGTTGTATCATTATATTATCCTTGAATTAAGGAGAAACTCCTTTTCTCTGAAGATCAACTAAGTCATTAAGAGGTAGTATAATGACATTTTCACATCCCAATATAGAATTGACACCAAATCTCACATGTGTCCCATTTCTTAACTTCCATGATAGATTGTTACCAATAATAGGAAAGGATAGGACCAAGCCTTCCATTGATTAGACACATGTTTATTTTTTTCTTGGGATTTCTTATCCAATCCATAAATATTCTTGGAGCAATATTCTTCTATTCTATCACTTGCTTCCACAAACTCTATCACTTGCTTCCACAAACTGTCCTTTTTCAATACATTCCATGTGATTTTTGTTGCTAGTGATTTCCCAAATAGGTTAATGTGCTTAAGTCCCCAACCACCCATATATTTTGGTTTGGCTTAGCTATACCTAGTCATTTAGCCAAGTGAATCCCTTGAGTATCATGTCTCCCTCCCCATAGAAAATTGAAACACTCTTTTGTAAATCTTTCTAGAACTCCTTTTGGAATGAAAACCAATGAATGCTAATATACATGAATTAATTCCAACACAGATTTAACCAACGTTAATATTCCTCCTCTTGAAAGGAATCTATTGCACCAATGATAAATTATATTCTCAATCCTTTCAATCAATTGTCCCCAACCTTTTTTCCACAACTACCAAGTTTTAAGATGAAACCCAATTACTTTAAGCCTTCTTGCATATAAATAGTTTTATAAGAGAACATTGAAGATATTGTTTGGATGACTTCATCCCCATCCCGCTAAAGCTATATGTAGATTTTTGAGCATTGACCTCCATCCCAAAGGCCATAAAGAAAATATATAATATCTATTGAATATTTATGGCTTCTCTCTTTGATCCATTTAAGAATAAAAAATATCATCTACAAATAAAGAATGGGTTAATAGAAATGAACTAATCCTTATACCTTGAACACTACCTCTTCTTTTCTTGCCTTAATCCTCTAGTAGGTTTGAAAATTTTTGATGTTGCTCCATTTATGAATAGGGAAAATTTCACTGAAGTTACAAACTCATAATCCAATTTACAACCAAAAGAACCCTACATGAATCAAAATTAACATCAGATACATCTAGTTGTCTCTATCATATGCCTTTGATAGATCCAAATTCATGACCATAACTAACTTCTTCTTAATATTTATATAATGAAGACCTTCCTATCATATAACTATATTTCCATCGATTTTCCTTCCCTCTAAGATGTCATTTTGATGATATTTCCTTTGACATAACTCCTTTGATCCTGATTGCAATCACCTTTTCTATGATTTTATAGATACAAATACAGAGGGAAATGCGCATGAATTCATCAAACGGTTTAGGATTTTCTTTCTTTTGAATAAGTGCAATGAAAGATAAATTGAATCTCCTAGGCATCCTACCCAAATTCTTGATCTCTTTAGCCACCCTTAACAAGTCTTCTTCTACCAGGTCATAAAATCCAAGAAAAAATTCAATAGTCCACCATCATGGCCTAGGTTTTTGTCTTTTAACTACCTCAAAAACTTTCTCATTTTTTTCTTTAGTCACAAATCTAGGAAATAATGCTACTAATTTGACAAATTTTTCTATATTCACTCAATCAGACTCATAAATATTCCAAAAATTCTTGACCCCAACTCCAACTATCTCTCTATGACTTTTTACCCAATCCCCTTCCTCAAATTTTATTTCCCATAAAGTATTTTATTTTTACCCATAGTTAGAAATTGGTGGAAGAATTTGGTATTCTCATCAACATTTTCTAACCACATTCCTCTACTTTTCAGTCTCCATTCAACTTCCATATTAGCTAACAATATCCTCACTTTGCATTCCATCTCATTCAGTTTAAATTTTTCTTGTTCATTAAAGACCCCCTTTTCATTATACATGTGGAACTTGTTAATGATATATTTGTTCCTGGTAAATATTTGAAGGTTAGTTGAAGTAATCGGGCCAAGGTTGCATGAATTAGTGGCTGAAGAGATAAATTCATAAGCCTCTAAGTCAAAATGGCCAAACTATTACAAGGAAGATGGAGGAAACAATAGAGAAACCATGTTACTTTTTCACCTAAGGCAATTTTTGAGCGCTCAATCACTTTTCGGGAGTCAAACGAGGCTTATCATGCCTGAAAGGGGCCTAAATATGTTAGGAAAAGGGGCTTATCATGGGACCATAGCCTAGGGACCAAGTGTGAGAACCCACCAATTGCCAACGTCGATGTCGTCATTGGAGAGATGCATGTTCACCACAACATGTTTTATTTCCTTATCGCCAACGACGATTTCTCCCTCCACATCAATTTACACATGGAGCTAAAGCAACATGCTAACAGAGCGCTGTCAGAGCCAACCAGGGGGTGACATGTGGACATGTGGAACCCACTGGATGCACAACTGAATATGTCAAATCTAGGTGACATGTGTCCTACCTGGATGCCATGTCAGCACCGTCCTGGGCCAATACAAGGTTTCCATGTGTCTAGGATGACATCAGTGCGACAATAGTTTCCTTAGCTGATATTGGATTTTGGTTGAGCCTGATCAATGACTAAACTCATGTCGGTGATATATCAATGATATAGATCAGGTTGGGAGTCATCGTATAAAAAAATCAATGGGAGTTCCCCCTTAGCTCAAGTTACACAGTGCCAATGACGACATCTTCGTCGGTGACCAAGAATAAGTTGAGGAAGAGATGAAAACTTAACATGCAAGTGGAGCATTGTTAGAGCCAATCACTGCCTATCATGTGGACATGGGGAACCTCTTTGAATCCCATCAAAGAACATCATAATGGGTGACATGTGTCCTATCCTCCTTGCCACATCAGGTTCAACGTGATCCAATAGAAATTTGTCACGTGGACATGCTGACGTTAGTGCGACAAAATTTTCCTTAGACGATCTTGGATTTTGGTCGAGCCAGATCAACGACTCTCCTCACATCGATGAAAGATTAATGAAAAATATCATGGTTAGAGAAATGCAGAAGAGATGACCGCTTGGATACCAACTGAGTATTTTCAGAGCCAATCAAGGATTAACACGTGGACAGGTGGAACCCACAAGATACAAAGGTGAATTTGTCAAATCCAGGTGACACATGTCCTATCTGCTTGCCACAACAACATCATCGTGGGCGAATAAATGGTTTCCATGTGTCCAAGATGACATCATCATCACGATCTATTCCTTAACCATTTTTGGGTTCTTGGTCAAGCCAGATCGACAACTCTTGTGCATATTCGTACCTACCTTTGCAATTCCAGATCAACGATTGAGATTTACTCTTAGAGTTCCCTTATCAGAGTCATTTTGGAAGAGCAGAACCTAACCACTCCTATGTGCACCTCTGATGGATGGTCCATATCTACTCTCAGACCTTTTTTAAGTAGGACCAATCAATGGTCTATATATGCTCCCGAGAATCAAAGCCTCTCGACCAAGTGACACATCAACACACCAATAAAGCATTGTCAACACCAATCAGAGAATGCCACATGGATAGGTGGAAACCTCTAGATATATAGGACGAAATATAAAAAGAGGGTGACACATGTCACACCTTCCTTCCACCTCATTTCTAGAGTGGACCAATGAAAAGTCACCATGTGTCAAAATGATGATAGTATGACGGTCTTTGTTGTTGGGTATGTGTTATATTCTTTGCATGTGTGTGTGTGGGTGTGTCGGATTCAACAACTACATCTAACGATCCCAAATTCCTTCTCTCTTTGTGTCATGTGTGTCAGGCGCTTCCTAGGGGGGTCCCAGGGGGGGCTAGGTATGCCCCCCAAATTTTGTTTTTGGTGGTTTTTTCTATTTTAGCGGATTTTTCTATTTTTAGCAGTTTTCTAAATTAATTTTGGATTAAGGGATTAGGGTTTTGGTAGCTACGAAATACCTAAAAACATTGTATATATTGTATGGTGAATGGTGAAATTAATACAATGAAGAGTTAAAAGGTGCGGAATTAAGGAAGTATGGTTTTTCTCGGTTAAGGGTTTCTGGTGTAAATCTATGTGTACTATGTGTATGAGCCATTTCTTAATTTATGTTATGCTTAAGAATATATATGCATTGCTTTACTTCACAGGTTTAAAAATTACATTTTCCTTAGCCAATGTTGGCATGCAATTGGTAGACCCGGGGTTCAACATTTGTCATTAATTCACCAACAAATCCCAAGATACTTCCCCTTTCGGCATCACCCGCAAGCAGGTGAAGTCTCACCTGAGGTACCTATGGGGACTGCAGGAACCAGGATTCCGCAGACATGAAGGGAATGGGGACCATTCTAGCATTCATTCTTACTTAATATTCATTCATGTGTGCGAAATTATAACACCATCATAACATATGACATATTCATCTTACTTAACCATTCAACACATGCGCAGAACCATCATATAACATATTCATATTTACCATCTAAGCATTACAAGTGAGCCATAAGCAGAACATAAAAGAATCACATCAAAGCATACATCATGACAAAAAGATTTAACATGGTTCACCCCAAACTGGGATACATCCACAATGATCGGCTTCTTATATTAATCATTCATGTTCAATCCTTACAATTGGTGCACATTATGCTCAAATAAGATACATCAGTTCTACCCAAAATTCCTAGCCATTTGCGCATAAAGTGCACACTTAGCTCCTTTTTTCATCCGTCACTTCACTCTTCATCTCTGACTCCAACAATAGCTCCTTACTTGATTAACTCTCTCCAAACTCTAACTACTTTGTAGCCAAAACCCATACACATTTATACATTGATATTAGGGCTTTACCCGTTACAAAATGGAGCAAACGGTATAACTACTACTAACTAACTTCCTCCTTCCACACCCTGGCTCTTGATGATGAACTAATTGTCTTCCATGCACGTTGCTCCTTTTGACTTGACGTGCAGTTTTCTCTTGTGCGATTCCCAAAACTTACCCAAAATGTCATGCTTCAATAGGCCCCCAACACTCACCTATGGCTCGTCCCAAGCCACTTCAGGATTTTTTCCAGGTCGCCATGAACTTTTGAAATGTCTCCTTTGCAACTATGATCTTTTCTCTTGTTTGTACTGACATCTCTTCTGTATTAATTCCAACTTAAGACATTCTTCCTGGGTAGTAACTAAGTTGAATAAGCATGAAACTCCTTCTTAACTCTATCCTTCAATCTAGGTAGATGGTTTTCTTGTTTCTGAAGTATCATAAATGTTGAAATAACCAGGTTCTTACTACGCAACAAGTTCCATTTCTTTGTTCTTCGTGTTGGTGTTCTTCATCTTGATCCTTTTCTGTTTACGACTTCACTGCCTTCCTATTTTGGGGAATTTTGCCAACCTTGGATTTTCTTCTTATTGTAGTGTTTCGATATTCTGTGCACGAGTTTGTTGTTGGAACTTCATCTCTTTTTCTTGTGCTGCTTCTTGCTTACCAAACTGCTTCTTTGTGGCTCTTGTGGAAGCTCCTACTTTCATTGATGCCACAAACCTTTGAACCACACCTAAATTTATTTGCACCACTGACTCTCTATTCTCTCAAATAGGCTTTCCTTCTTGCTCCTTTTTTTGATAGTATAGCTCGTCGCGATATGTTTGTTAGGATATTTAGACACTTAGGAGTTAGTTAAGATCTACTTGGCCTAATTTTTCATTAGGTAAAAGTGTGTTTCTTAGTCTGTTTCTTTAGTATGAATTAGTATGCATTTGTAGTTAGAAAATCCTATGGTCATGATATGTTCCCAACATAGAGTGATCTCACAGTTCATATTCTCCTCGATCTTAATGACCATTGATCCATGTCTTAACACCCAATTGGTCCATGATCTCTCTTTAAAGAGCATGGAGGGTCATTTTCCGATGATCGATTTTGAGAAACTCTCATGTAAAATCTCTCTATAATCTTTTTCTTTTGCATTAATAAACTGCCCCAAGTGACCATGTTGGCTGTGGCTATGGATGTTTTCCCGTAGGGGTTATAACATGTCAAAACATCGGTGTGTTGATCTTTTATCTAGTTGTGTGAGTGGTTACTGAAGTTGTTCATCCTCTGTTGGAATACTTGTGTTGTCGAACATGGTATCCAAGCTTGTTTGAATACCCGCTCTTGTTGTAGATCGAGATCATGAAGCTAAGTTGAATCATCTCCATTTTCTATCATTTTTGTAAATTTTTGGATGATAGGACTATTCAATTACGTCTGGAGCCCTCGTTTCAGTTAGGAACACTTTTCGTTTCACTCAAAAAGGTTTTTGTTTTCCTAAGATACGACCATTTCAGTCAGATCTGGAGGTATAAAACTTGAATACGCATTTTTTAAATTTTTTGCGGAGTATTATTTTGGTTTTATATTATTTATTTCTGGGTTGCTACTCTTTTAGATCTGCATGTTACCTTTTCCCCGTGCCTTGTGTGATCTCGGAAAATCATAAACAGATAGGAAAATGTGCATCTTCCGGTTAAGCTAACATAGCTAACACTTGTCATCAAAAAGCGAAATTTTTTTCTTGTGTGATTTTTTTTTTCAACAACAACAAGCAATTTTTTTTTCTTGTGTGATTTTTTTTTCAACAACAACAATAGTCTTGCTAAACAATACAATATTTTTTGCTAGACCATTTGGTTAAAAGTTGCTTTATTAAGTAAGAGGTCTTGAGTTCAAGTCTCTCTTTTTGTTACTTTTTTTGAAAAAGTTCATGCTAAAATTGTAAAGTGTATTTCACTTCAAGTATAAAAGTGAATCACTATAAGTAGCTTTAATATTTTATTTTAAAGTTATTTATTTTGCCTACAACTTTTGTTTTATAAAGTAACTTCATTGTAAAAGTGATCCCCACTTTTCTTTATAAAAGTGGGTCACTTCATAAAACAACTTACACCACCACGTGGTCCTTTGGTTACCATTTATGTCTTTTTTAAAAAGGGCATAACTCTCACATCCAAAGTCCATTTTTAGTGCCGTTTTTTTTTAAACCACCTAACTTTTCGAGATCTTTCCATCAAGATCACCAATTTCAGTTTTTAAATCCATATTATCTGAATATTTAAAATGGATTCTACAAGTGATCTCTTTCTTACCAAATCCAACTACTTCCAATGGAAATCCCATATGGAGGATTTATTAAGAAGTATGTAACGTCCCCTCAACTGTTACGACTAAAAGCGAAGCAAAGAGCAAGATTTTTTTTTTAACAGGACGACAATTACGATTACAACTAAACAACACCTCTGACGATGAGCACCACGCCCGTAGATCAGGCCACAGACAACAATGACTCAACACACTATCGCAAAAAGCAACTAGGTGAAACATGCGTAAATCAAAGATAGGAATGACTCCCCGCCGGACACACAACACGACGATGCTTACAAGCTAAGGACAACATCCACATCCTGACACAACGGCCTCGAAGACCAGTTAAATAGAACCTCGATGGTGCGCAACCAAACACATGCATGAGTTCATCCCAAGCACCAATAGAAAACTTACAATGATAAAAAACACCCACACAGAAAGCATAGACCTCGACCAAGTTATCCTTCGCCTCTATCCCTTAGGGCATGCAATGATCCCCTCATTAGGAATCATGTCATCCCCAGTTGATAGGCATGACTATAACCCTGGTGCTGCATATCCTATCTAGACCAAGGGCCCTAGATAAATTCGACGCGCTAGGAGCCGAATACTGACAAGAAGGCTACACCCATACTCTAAGCAACAGGTCGACAAGATGCAAGATGCCGACAATCAAAAGGAAAAGCTCATGCTAAAACCCAACTTTGCCAACAACCCATCCATTAACTGATAAGCAAGATGTCTAAGTGTAAAGGTCGAACTGTTACCAAGCTACTAAGGTCATAAATGTTATCATAATGCGCACTAAGAAAGGCAGTTAACCAAATCAAATACGCATATCAACCATTATAAACTGTCCATTAAAATAAGTGAACTACTTAATATTTCAAGGTGCTCCACGCTGCTTATAAAAATAAACGACATTGTTTTCTAAAAGGGATAATTCTTAAAAAGATCAATGTCTATAATTAATGCCACCTCAATGCTATTTGTTGTTGTTCGAGTCTATTTTGTTGTCTATAAATGAGTTCCATTCCAATGCTAAATTTAATGCCATTTTAATGCTATTATGAGGTTATAAATAAAAGCCATTTCGACGCTATTCAATGCAATTTTAATGCTATCTTGCTGTTTAAAATTAAATGTCAGGTCTAGCTAATTAATGCAAATTTGATGCTATTATGCTGCTTATAGATAATTGCCACCTCGATGCTATTCAATGAGATTTAATTCTATCTCGATGTTTATAATAAAATGTCATTTCAAAGCTATTCAATGTAGGTTGATTCTAATATTAAACGCTATCCCACACAATAATAATTAATGTTATTTATAGATAGAAGAATGTTGTGTAATAAAGAGATTCAAATATAGTTACCCAAAACAGAAAATCCAGGAGTGATTTAAGATTCAACTCACACTCATTTAAAGGGTGGATTTGTTGCCAATCAAGGTAAGTTGGCGCCATCGTCTACAGGTTTAAAACGTAGTCAACATAGGGCCAACGCTGCCATTCACAACATGTAAATCGTGGTCAGTGGCAAGTAAAACGCAGTTAGTACAGATTGCAAATCGGGGTCTGTTTGGTAGGTATAACGTAGTCTAAAATAATGAACATCCACCTTTACACAGGAAGAAAAGAAAACGCTACCATATACAGTGAAATGCCAAGACAAGTTGCAGAGAAAAATTGCCATTAAAAGTGATAAGTACGGAGAGTGAAATTGCCATTGAAAAGTGATAATACGTAGAGTGAAACCACAATTAAAAAGTGATAAATACGCAGAGTGAAATCTCCATTAAAAAGTGATGAATACACAGAGTGAAATCGCCATTAAAAGTGATAAACACGCAGAGTGAAATCGCCATTGAAAAGTGATAATGCGTAGAGTGAAATCTCCATTAAAAAGTGATAAATACGCAGAGTGAAATCGCTATTAAAAAGTGATGAATACTGTTACACCTCAAAATTACTCACTTCGATAGTGTCGCAAGTGTCGTCATTACAAGTGTTGTAAGTGTCGCATCTTGTCCGCAAGTGTCACATATTGACCACAAGTGTTGTAAGTGTCACAAACATCATACTGCCATCTTACCTATGTCGTGCCTCTAACGACATCACATAGACACTTAAGACACCTCAAAGACTAGTTTTGAAGAAGAGAGATCACTTGACAAGGAGTACAAACCTTTTTCCACTGAATGAACCACTAAAAAATGGATTTTGGAGAGGAGCGCTCCCCTACCCACTGTCAGGGAGTGCTGGCACTCCCTGAGCCTCTTTGGGGGAGTGTTTGAGCGCCTTGTGCACCCTTTTGGGGAGTGCTACCCCTTTCTGAGAAAGTTTTGGGTTTGTTGAGACAAATCAGGGAAGAATCCCTCAATTCCTGAAGGTGGTTGGATTTGAATAGATGGTCAAGGCATGATCTTAGGGAATATCCTCAACTAAAGGAGAGGAATCCTCAACTTATCCCAAAGATCTCTTAAGTGGTTGGGCCTCTCCAAGATTATATAATGAGGCCTTCTCATGGTGAAAGGTACATGGAAAGATTGGAGATGTGAAACTTATGATCTCATGAGTGAGATGACATCAAATCCATCAACATATATTGCTTGAGAACAAGGGTTGGACAAGGAGAACTGGAAGAAGTTGTTGCACCTTCATTCAAAGGATTGTAAGTACTTTTACTTGCTCTCGTTAATAATCAATGCTTGGCTTGTTTCTTTCAAACTTATGATTGTTCCACATGAGTTTGTCTCCAGTAGATGGATCTATGTTTGAGCTAATCTCAGTAGAGTAGGAAGTTATTCGTACCTTTGTTTGTTTTACATGACCTATCAAGGAGCTCAGGATTGAAGCTCAGCCTGGACTTTGCAAGGAGAAACATCGCTAATAAGGTACATATCTTTCTCCTTCTCTTTCATTTATTAGCTTGATTAGATCTAAAAGGAAGTCAGTCTCCATGTTAAGAACTTTTGTTTCTTGGCATTAGGAGTCTAGAGACTAAGAGGGAATCCACTTGTCCGTAGGGGGATTCACCTACAACAGAAATTGGCGACTCCACTAGGGAGGAGCTCTGATTTTTGTTTCCATTCCTGGATCTTGTTTTTTCCCTTTGCCCAATGATTTGACCTTCTCCATACTGTCTCTTTGATTCTTAGATTTGTTTGATTGCCTCTTTATTTCATCATGATCACCCTGATTGATTGAATTTCCTTGATTTTTTGAGTTTCTGGGCCTTTTTCTGAGCTTTTGAAGAAGATCGCTCCCCTTCCCTTGTTATCATAGTGCCAACACTCCCTGGTGGTCTTACACAATGTGTTGGAGCACTCTGGTACCCCTTACACCAGAGCACTACCTCTTTTTCAGTGAAAAATCCTCTAGGGTTTTTAGTTTATGAGTTTAGTTTTTTGCCTTTTGCATTTGCTCAGGGTCTCATACTCTCAGTCCATCTTTGTTATTGGCTTTCAACACCTTATTTATGAGAATTCATCCTCTTTTGTTTGGGATTTTGACATTTTATTTCCTTGCCTTGAAGTCACTCTTTGTCTTTGCTGACCTAGAGTTAACTTGCTTTTTTCTTCTCCTTTATTTGATTGAGTGGAAGCTTTTGTGAGGAAATCCAAAGGTCTGTGAACCTTTTGATTTGATATTTGAGGTCAGTTTTCTAGCATTTCTCTTTTGTTTGAGGTTTTTTGGTTCTTTTTTGCAAATTTGGTTACCTTTGTCTTTCTTGTTTATTCATAACGAGAGTGTATTTTTTTGTTTGTGTGAGGTTTGCTTCTGATTGACATTAGAAGTTTTACATCTGATTATCATTCACATATAAGAAAGAGGACAAATTTTAGTGATTGGTTTGGATATTAGAAGGTATTTCTGAAATTTTTAACATTGCATTGGCTTTGATTGAGAAACACTTGTATGAGGACTTTGCATATTAGTGTTTGATAGTGAAAACAACTTTTCTCCTTCCCTTAAATAGGAATTCATCGAAAGAAATGATTGCTTATCATCTTCTTGTGAATTTTTGGGAATTGAGTTATCATACCATCAGTTTCATTGTCATACACCCTTTGAGTAAAGAACAACCGTAAAATCATCGCTAATTAAAATTTATCTAGAACATTTTTGTTTTTAGGATCTTCCACCAACATTAGACTAGGATTAACACTTTGGATTAGGCTGTGAGTACAACTCTCCAAAGTTTTTTCAAAACAAACATTAGTATCCTGAGATAGGGAGAGTCAAATCCAATTGTCATATAGGCTTTCTGGGATTCCCCTCTCATACAGGGGTTATGCAGGAGGTCGCATTCGGGTGAATTATAGAGATTATCCCTCTGTGGTTTAACTGTTTGTAGTGGTTGTATATTGGGGGTCACTTGAGGCTATACCCACGATTATGTGTGGGATCCTCTCGAGTTGATTTCAGACTTGTTATCCTTCCCATACATTCGGATCAGATTGTCGACTGTACCCGCCTAGGGGCTGACTGCGAGTTGGTGTCCTTAGTTGCCATAATCCTTAGGTACTTACAGGAGTTGACGGTGAAGGGAAGTCTCACCGTACCTGGAACAGACATTGGTCAAACTCACTCAGGCTCCTTAGAGGGTAAATCCACAATTACTGCATGGAAGCTTGCACCAAGGTGAAAGTCTATTAAGCAGGTCACCTTTGTAACTATTCCACCATATCCTATCCCCTTCTTGACTTGATCACGCGATGTTGGATTTCATCACCAACTAGTACGGTCATCGAGAGAAGTTTTGTTTTCTTGGTTTTGATTCCTAGATTTTATTAGTGTATGTTGTTTCTTCTTGTCAGTTGTCCCTAGATTTTCAGCGTGCACTGTTATTCTCCAAAATTGAACTTGTAGATGATAAAGGTCTTCGCCGATCGCATAGGATGCAAGGGATATGAGTTTTTTTTTGTAAATAAAAAGTTTTATTGCCTCAAAATTCGGTCATAATCATATATAATGTAACAATATCTAGAGGCATGTCACTTGTTCTTCCAGACAAGTGGAAACCATAACAGGTGACTTCCTGATATGTTGTCTGGACCAAAGAAAAAAACCACCCTCTGTCCCACCAAACAAATGGAAACCAAAGCAGGTGGCTGTGAATTTTAATGTCTAAATTGTCTAAGAAAGAAGAGAGAATCTTGAACATGGAAATGTAAACTCCTACAAAAAAAATTCAATTACAGTGTATAGAGCTAAAAGAAAAAGACTAAGCAATGGGTGAACTAGTGAAGCTTGTTATGGCGTGAGTTCCACCATTGGGAGTGAATATGAACAGTTATGCACAGGTCAGGCACCGTTGTTGACTCTGGGAGCCCGAGGGAGCATCGTACAATATGTCGAGATGATTGTTGAGCATGGTATGCATGTGTAGTTGTTCTTGCATGTCCCGGTGCATCTCGAAGATGAGTTACAAATGTTCTGGTGAGAGGAAACAAGTGGAGCGCGAGTCCCGGTCTGGAGTTGTGGAGGGAAGTGGGGGGGTCTCCATTAGGCTATCGTTCGACGGGATTTCTTCCTGAATTGTGCAAGTTTCCCAGTCCAAGATACCAACTGCAGCAAGGAAGGAATGGCTAGTACTAGGCGGGTCATGGGGGTCTAGAACAATGTACAAAAGGGAGTTTGACGGAATGATAATTGGATCTACGGGAATCTCTTATACTACAAAGTCCATTGGATGCTCGGCATTCCCGCTGTCCTGACGAACCAGAGAGGTTGAAGGATCGCAGGCAAAGAGAAAAAACCTTATTTGCCTGGCAGCGTAACTATAATAAGAGGGCCCTCTCTTGGGCTTGTCATGCTTCTAAGGCATGGTCGTGGAGACAATCCATACTCTTAGTGGGCAGAAAATGTGTAGAGGGGGGGGAGAATGGATGGAGCAAAAAAAAAACACAAGAACTGAACCAGAGTCGAATGGTAAGAGCCATAACATACCTAGAGTAAATGGAGGAGTGTCGGAGGAGCTAAAGGGACCTTGTGTGTGCCTCTCCTACCCATCACATGTTAGATAAACAAGAGCACTGAGCAATAAAATAAAAACAAATGAAGAAATAAAACACAGAAGATACACAATACAATAGAGACACAGATATACGTGGTTCACCCAGTGTGGGCTACGTCCACTAGAGAAATCGCCAGGTCCTTCCTTTTTATTATCCAGCAAATGAAGGGATACAACCTACAACACACCCATTGTAACTTCCTCTTTTTTATCTCACAGTATCCTCTCTCTTAATACAATATTCGCAATGATACATAGCCGCAATACATTTCCCTCACAAAAGAGGGTTTCTTTCTAGGGAAAAAAAAACCCTAACATAACTTCTATCGTCATATCTGCAACCTTATAATGAACAGTCCAGATTTACTATGAAATTACAATATACATTTACAAGGAATTTTTTCCTTCGAGGGCTTCGCCCTCGAACCCCCACCAGGGGCCCGCTTGCCCCCAGATCCCATAGGGGGGAAATACTCCCCCCCCCCCCAACGTGGAGGGGTGTACAGTCTTCATGGGGTATAAACACAGCTATAAACAAAGACCTATGAAACATGAAGATAATCAGGCTCCACAACCAACATCATCGTTCGCCAACCTTGTTGCATTGAAGGAGCCATTATACCAGACTGAGAGAGTTGTCTTTCCTGCTCGTATGAGCTTTGAATGTTTCCCATCCTACGAGAAATGGATGTGAGGGCGACAGCAGGTGTAGTTAATTCATCTATGTGCATGTTGGCTACGTGGCACCCCATCCGGGGAATTCTATGATATCAGTTGAAAGATGGAATTATTTGTTTTTTTAGTTCAGATACATATTTTTATATTTGAAACAAAATGTAGTGGACCCAATGGGTAGTCCTAATGACAAGTGCACTTTTATGTGGTAGGTGAGAAGGATATTCAATGTCATTTTTATAGTGTTTTCATGGATGTAGTTTACAAGCATATG
>JASDQU010216842.1:18287-28362 GCA_032191745.1 Picea mariana | reverse complement strand
GTATATCTCCATACCAGGGGTCCAAAAATGCGATCAGGAAAAGATCACATTTAATAGATGATTCTTCAGGCATAACATCACTTGATTCGATCAGAAGTTCTAAAATAAGTTCCGCAAAGACAAGTGAATTTTTGGATTTCGCAGAAACAAAATCCAAGTCAAATTCTTGAAGGACAATCCATATACTGATCTTGCCGCCAATGACGCTTCATTTCAACACATATTGAAATGGATTCACAATGACAATGAGAATGGTTTTGCGAAGAAATATATAATGACGGAACTGTTGGACAACATTTACTTCTTCCAATGTAAGCTTCTCAACATGAGAATAGTTGAGTTCTTACCCAACTAGGCCTCGTCTCAGTTAGTAAATCACGTGCTCTTCAAGAATATCATCCTCTTTAACCAAGACTATATCGATGGTCAACTCTGTGGTGGCCAAGTACAATAAGAAATCTTTATTATAATTGGGAGGTCAGAGCAGAGGGAAAGACATAAGGGCACGTTTCAACACTTTGAAAGAGCGTTGGGTGGCTTTTTCCTAATAGAAAGGGACTCCCTTTTTAATTAAACCCATGAACCCTTTAGTGATCTCAGCATAGTTTGCAATAAAATGCCGAAGAAAGTTCTCTTTTCCCTTTAATCTTTGAAACTGAGGAACGATGCACAGGGGAGGCCACTGAACTATCGCCTCAACCTTAAGAGGATCGACCATGATCCCTATTGTCAAAACTATGAAACCTAAAAGATGAATCGACGTCACGCAGAAACTACACTTGTTATGATTCAAGTGAATTCGATAGTAGCGACATCATTCAAAGGTTAGTTGGAGGTGTGCAGGATGATAAACTCTCTTGCAATATCATGAAGCTAGATCATCAAGATAAGCCTCAACTATATGTCTAAGATCATGGAAAGAAAAAGACATGGCCCATTGAATAGTGGCTCCATCATTCTTTTGGCCAAAAGGAATATTATGATAAGAAAATGTGCCCCATGGACAGATAAAAGTTGTTTTATGTTGGTCTTCAGGATTTATCTAAATCTTGTTATATCCCAAAAGACCATCCATGAATCAAAAGATCTCACAGCTTGCGCAATCATTGAAAATATGGTTAATGAATGGGGTGGGGAAATTATCATTTGGATAGGCCTTGTTCAAGTCATGGAAGTCCATGCACACTCGAATTGTACCCTGTTTCTTGTTAACTGGAATGGGATATGACACCCATTGCGTCAACTTTACGGGGTAGATGAAACCATATTTAAGCAATTTCTCTACTTCAACCTTAATAGTTGCCTCTTTTCGAGGATTCACTTGATGAAGATTATGTCGGACTGGCTTGGTGTCAATATAAGTCATTATCTCATGTTTAATGATTCTTGGATCAATGACTCGCATTTCCTCATAAGACCAAGAAAAAACGTCGTATAATTCCTTAAATAAATATGTATAGATATGAATATCCTCAGGGGAGAAGTCCGCTCTGACGAAGACATTATCCACGATGCCAGGGGTTCTAGAGATGTCAATAGGTATTGTTTCAATGATAGTTTCCATGTTACCCGAGGTGTAAACTATGTGCGTAGCCAGAGGATTAACTAGACAAGACGTGTCTCCAGTCATAGTCAACACAAATTCACCTGCCTCTATTCTTCTTAACTTCGTGAGAAAATAATATCTGCGATAGAGATCATCCCAGGTTCTGTCTGGACCAGTCAATTCCTCTATAATCGCCTCATCCAAGGGAAATACCAAGTCTAAAGAATCTGTATTGGTGAGGGAACCTTGAGGCCAAATAGGCTCAATAATTGGATCTAACTCCTATGCGGGAATCGGATCGGGGTCAGACGAAGCTTGCTGGAAAATAATGTACGCAACATATTCCACAAACAAGGGCATGGCCATACCAAGATGCCTTGTCCCTTCCATCAAAGTCGATGGGGAAGGAAGATTCCATGGATCATTAAATTAATTCGTTCAGAATGACAATACTTGAAAAGTTTCAGCCCTAGGCTTGTTGGGGGAAGTCGATATGAACTTGACATCGCCAGAAGAAGGCGGGTAATCAAAAGTACCCATCAAAGTTGGGGACAAACCGACCCCTACATTTACGATGTTGGGCTGAGCGTTTTCAATTATTAGGACCATGGATTCCCCCGATGAAGGGTCAGGCCAAGAAAAGGAAAACTAGTCAATGGTTACAATTCAGACCTTGTGTGGAAACAACAATACCCAAAAAACTATGGTGGCTACTCCATGCAGTTCATAGGTCCAAATACTTCCTAATAGTAGTTTGTAGTTGAGAGGCACATCGACCACTTCAACATCGACTGGCATGGTCTTATATCCTAACTGCACAAGGAAAGAAGGGATGATTCCATGTGGTCTGAAAGAACAACTATCAAAAGTAGTAAGCAAAGTAGGTGACATAAACCAAATGGGTTTTCCAATGTCCTTCCAACACGCTAGTGACATCACGCAAGTAGACGTTCCCTCATCAACCATCGTGTAAAAAATATTTTGGGTAAATGTTTTTGTGGTGTAAGCCACTACTATCTGAAACACAACGTGGTATGGGAGGTGAGGTTTCAAGTCGGTTGTGTCGAGAATGATCGTTCTCGGAGTACATGTCTCTATAGATCACAAGGAGGATAACATAGCCTTTCTCTATGAAGGGTAGCTTTGGAGGACCTCCAAAGAAGACATTGCACAAGGGGTTTGTGACAAATCCTCCAACACAGAGTAATTCTGGGTAGCCCTTGCATTCAGATTGTGAGAATATTTCTTGAACGCCCCTTTTGGGATGTGTGTCATTGTTTTTCCCATCGTCTTCTCAATTTGGAGAGGAACAGATGGGTTTACGTCTTCTTTACCCTTTTCAGTAGATTTTGACATTATGTAATCGTGTGCCCTAGTCACTATATAAGCGTCACCTTTCATCATATAAACATTCACAACCGAGGGATTACTAGAATACAGAGAGGGTCCCTAAGTGACCCCATCCGCGCTCGAAGAGGCTTGAGTCATATTTTTCCCATGTGGGAATGGGTTCATTAACACAACAATTTGTTGTTGTGCCAATAAATTATGGGCCTCCTCAAGCCGAGGGAACAGGTGAGTCATATGGTCCTTCATGCAAAGGTTACATAGATACTTCAACTTTATCTTCTCTATGTTTCCCCCGCCATAATTTTTGGTGGGTTTCTTATCCCCCTTACCCTTCTTGTTTCATTTTTTTTCTTTCCATTAGGCTATTGGTTGGCCTTCGGGTTCCTTGACTACACACTATGTACATCCAATGTTTGGGTAGGGGGAACAGCTAAACCAAAGGTCTGATTGGGCCTTGTCTGTTGTATCGACAATTGTTGCAATTGATTTAACAACCGATCAATGGATGTCCCTTGTGCTGAACCAACTATGCCATCGGCAAGTGGTCCAAACTTTTCTTTAGCCTTTTCAAGGATGGACCATGGGGCATATGGAAAAATATCATAGAGTAAGACAGACTGAGAGTATATCATTTCAAGCTGTTGTGCTCTCATTATTGCCTCCTCCTCTGAAAACACTCTTGACGTTGCAATGTCCTTGGATAACTGAGGTACCAAAGACTTCAGGAACCACTCTAGCAGGAAAGCTAGTGAGACCTATACCTTGATCAAGCTCTTCCAGTGCCTACCATTCACAAATGTGATCTGAGCTATGATTGGCCTTAGTCTACTTGTAGTTGGCCAGCAATTCAGTGTCGACATCGTATCTCACAGGTAGTTGGAAATGTTTCATTAAAAACATCGCCAAATACGTAAAGTAAGAGTACCTTGAGCGGTATATCTCGATGTACCATTTCACACCACCTTCGATGAGACTGCAGTGAAACAGATGTAGCTATATGGATTCGTCTCGCACTGAATTCAATGAGCAAAATAGGTGGAAAGTTGTCACGTGATAACCTGGGTATTCGCCATGCTTTTCTTTGAACTTTGAAATATCTGAGGGAAACTTAGTCGGCATTGGAGGCCAACGTGGATCATGAAAAATTGGGTCGTTAAGCAACCTTGACAAGTCTGGAAAGGTTGCTTCGTTTCCAGAAATGGTAGTTTGCATTGGGTGCTATGTATAGGAAAAAAGGAGCGTGGACTTTGAATGACACTAGGTTTCCAGGAAAAGTTGGGTTGTTGGCCAGGGTTTTGGTAGACACCATGTCGTTGACCAATGTATGGAAACTACATTTGTTGGGATGTCATCGACTGATTCCCATAATTAGATGTTGAAGGTTGGGTGGGGAATCCTCCCTGTGTTGTATTCCAAAGATTCTGGAAGGGGTTTCCCCCTACCAATCTAACGGGCATGGGTACAAATCCTTGCCCGAGGTTCCATTGACCATGGAAGGGGTTTCCCCCAGTTGGCATACCTGATGAGGGAACTGATCCTTTCCAAGGATTCTAAATTCATTGTGAGGAGAAAACTCTTGTGTTTTCCCACTATTTGGGAATATTACCCTACACAAGATTATGTTGTCCAAAACCAGGGTTTCCCTAGGTCGAGACAACAATTGACGAAAAAATGTTATTACCAAACACATCGAACAAAGAGAATGACATGGATGCCACTGGCATGGTGTAGTAAGAATGTCCTAGACTTCCTTCTCCAAACAACGTGTAGTTCATTTTTGGCACGACGGGTGGCTGGAAAGCACCACCGAGCAAGGGGGATGGAGTAGGTATATGACCTCCACCGTAAGGGATAGCATTATAGGAGGTTGAGGTGCCCTCTATGAACCCTTACAAGGGATAATTTGAGCTCCCTGCCCCCAGACCCATGGTATGTAGGGTGGAGTAGGTAAGGATGAAATTCATATAAAATTTGGGAATCCCATATGAAAAAGGAGGGCTTGTCGCACTCTGTGTGAATGGATCAGTGGTCATCGACAATGACATGATCAGACCACTACCTAAAGTAGAGGTGGTCGAGACCATTGTAGTCTGGACCGATGAAGGTGGGTTAGGAGGTGGAACACCCACTATGGTGGAAGTTATTGAGGGAGTGTGAGGACTCCCTCATGAAGTGGAAACATTTTCTTCCATAGCTTCTTGCAAGACTATATGATTCTCGTGATGTGTTACCCTTGGAGGGACAACTTGTACCAATATTGGCGATGAAAATTCAGTGATCAAAGGGTTGTCTGGCTCAAGAGCTTCTTCTCCAAAGTAAAAAATAGTAGGATCCTCCATATTTGAGTGTTCTCCTCTTGGAGTTGGCTCAGGCATAGTCTCCCATGGCCTGGTTTCTTCAAATGACCCTTCTTGGTCAAGTCTTCGCCTTAATGGTGGTGGTGGTGGCTCCAATGTAATCGATGATAGGCCTTGAAGCCTTCACGACCGATGAAACTCTTGATCTTCCACCTTGTGAAAATATCAAGGAAACAATAAGGCTTTGACTATCGTGTAAAATCAAGCACACATAAGAAAATTTCCTACAATATAAAGCAATCAAACCACTATCTAGTTGGAAGAACAGTTACGCCAAGCAACACTAGAGAAACTTACTGGTGCAAGTGCAACTTGAATATGGAAGCACCCTCCGGGTATACTCTATAAAGAGTGGCATGACATCTTCCCTAGGTACCATGCTATACCCCTATAGTCACCTGTGCAAGTCTCTAGAATAAAGGCAACTAAGTTACTAGCTCGTAAACAATCACCAGGCAGGTACAGTCGATAGTCAGGTGGACCACAATGAGCAGGATAACAAGTTCGAAACCAACCGAAGGTATCGAGAGAAATTGTTCTAGAAGACAACTGAGTATCTCTAATGGATTCGAGGTCCACGATGCTCCATAGGAAAATGCAAACAACAATATCCCATGACAAATCCTCAATATGCATTCCCCACTATGCTTGGTCTGATTTTGGAGGGGTTATCTCCGCTACTTTTCCTCGCGCGACCTCGTGTTTAGCCCATGTCTTAGACGGAGTTCTTGTATAACTTTCACATCACTGGACTTTTTCACTCCCTAGCTACGACTCCAATGTTTTTTTATAAGCCTTGAAGAGTTTCCTCTCCAACATAATTCAAGGCTCTAGCCTAAACTAGTTGATTGACCCTACGAACATAAAATTCTAGTTAATTTTAATTAGCATTATTTTTAAATGGCTTGTTTTAACTAAAAGGATATGGAAGTGAAACTAGTGATGTGTATGAGAGACGAAAAGAGGAGAAGTAAACGAAAATTTTGAAAGCAAAATTACTTCTAGTTAACAAAAATATTTACAACTAACTCTTTAAACCAACTTTTCATAACTAACATTTTCAATATCTTTAACTAAAACAAAATTTCACTTGACTACAAGCTACTTAAATTCTATGAAATCAGTTAAAGAACTTAAAAACTAAACTCTTTTTCCTTTCAAGAAAAATAACTTAACCCTAACTACTTTACCAAACTAAGAAATAAAATATTTTTTTGTAAATTTTTCAAACAAGAAAACTTGAAATAAATTTGTCTTTGTTCTTTTGTTTAAAGAAAATGAAAGGGGGTAAAATAAAAAATAGACAAGACTGAAACTGACCACTTCCAACTGTAGATCGCATGGAGTCACTAAAGGCACCTAACAGGCTGATAAAAAACTCAAAGACTCGGCTAAAACTCTTTCGAAGTAAACACAAGAAATCTTCAAAAAGACAAGAAAACTGACATCTAACCTAGGCTTTGACTATAAAAGTAGAGGCAATAAACTCTATCAAGAGACTCTAAGAAGTAAAAACCTCAATTAGGGAAGAAGTTGACTGCCTCTTCTTAAAAAATAGTCCCTTGAACCAGGTACGCTACTGATGCTTAAGCAGTTTTTGTATGTATGTGGGATGTCTATAAAGCAGGGTGTGTATGTACACGAGTTGACCCACAACAGGTCACGTACACCTCTATATTTCTTGAAAAGATGAAATGAAACAAATAGACTGAAAGGTAAGAGAGAACTGGTATGGCACCAACAGGTGACCAAAATCCATTAAAAGACTCAGCCGACTCACAGAAACTCAAAAATGTATAAAACCAATCAAACACCCGAGAAATCCCCTAAACCCTAGAGGCTTCCCCAATATGGTTGCCAATTCTTCTAGCAGGAAAAAACCACCTATGGCTACACCATGTTTTATAATGTAGGCAGATCAATAACCACTTAAAAGTATCTTAGTTCTCTAAATACCCCAAACATGTCCCATACTTATGCAAGAAACGTAAAATGAGAAGGATCGGGTAACTGTACCTTTACTCCGTGTCCGGTGACGATCCTCTCGTTCTTGAAGGTTTTGCTGACTGTAAACATCCTCCAAAGGATGTCCCGAATTCAAATATATTCAAACATAAATATACAAGAATACATTTCATACATAAATAAGCGTTAGATGTTAGAATAGAAACATAGAACAAATGCAAATATTCGACACATCATGTTTTGGGATAGGAAAACTACTTATTTTATTGATAATACAATGATCACTTACAACCAAAGTCGGATACTGCTCCTCAAAACTAGTATAGAATCCTCTTCACCAAGATCCAATTTCACCTCTATGTACATTTCTCCTCTCAACCTTCTTCTTGGGAAATAGAATGAGTTCTTATGGAGGAAAAAGGCGGAAATGAGGAATTTTGAGGTAATTCTCACAACAAGGTTGAAAATTCTTGGGACAAGGAGGGGATGTGAAATGGGTAGAGTTTCATTGTTCTTATGTATATATATGGAATGAGACCCCAACACCTCCTTTTATATGACAAAAGGATGGTTATTTGGTTGGGTGATAGGATATAGGCGGTGGATGAGTTGGAAAACTGCCCTATAGCCCATAATCTCAACGAATTCCTTGCAACTTTTTGATTTTCGCAACTTTTGAAAGTATAGATGGGTTGTAGTGGTCAAACATGCATACGTACATAATATGTAGTGATGCAACAAGCATATGTATGCATAAAGTATTGGTGAAGGGCGCTTACATCTTCAAAACATGAGTTTTTAAGAAGAGAAATGTAGTGATGGCTTCGCAAAAATTGCAAGTAAGAGGGCCAAATTCTAGGTATGCATATGTGGAGAAATTTAGGGTTATAACAGTAGGAAAACTAACCCAAGCCACAAGTAAAAAAGGGTAACTAGAAAGTTGTGTGAGTTTAAAAAAATCTGTTGGCACAACAACAATGGATGTTTCTCCATGTAGTCACTAGTTTCTGAGATGAAATTCCCAGAGTTGGATGTTAGCTCAAACTATGATTTAAAAATAGATAAGGGAAAATAGATCATTAAAGTAGAACCCAGTGTCACCACCACTACCAAAAAGGTACATTTGGAGTAAGTAGAGGATCCTCAAGAAGGGGATCACCTCTTCCACCCACAGAGATGGGTGAAGAGAACCCCACTCCATTTCATTATTTGAAGTGGTAACCAAAATAACCCAATAATAGAATAGGTCATAAAGAGGATGAACCTAATAGTGATGCCACACCCTCATTCATATACCATCAGATGGCTCAGCCATGGATGAGACATATTGATGCAGAGCCCCTACCTCAGCAGGGTTCTGCGACCTCCCAGTCTCTAGATCATTCTTCTTTTGAGACGAAAATTCTCTTTGAGATCTTGTTGGAACCCTTTGAAGAAATACAAAGGTCCCTTTGTCCTCTTGCACAGGCCTTGAGAAAACCTATGCACATGCTCAACTTTCAGTGCTCTTTTCTGTTCTGAACCAACATACCTTTCACGTTTCAGGGTTTCGGGACTCCTGCATGCGAGCTCTCCCAGACTCCTTGTCCTTCCAACTCCCAGTATCTGAAATGCCGAAAAGGGATTAACGGCTCTGGATTGCCCCTTAGCCTCTGTCCATGTGACCACCACTCTATGACTAAGCACTTAACGACAAATTGCTACCGACCTTTCACGATTTGGGATTTCACGATTCCGGCTGCAATGATTTTTTTTTGTTCTTCAAACTCCCAGGTCCCGAAATGTCGAAATCTACCCGTGACCACGTTTCACTTTTTGAGATTTCAGAATTCACGATTTCGTGATTCTGACTGCAGGTGGTTCTTGGTCCTTCAATCTACCAGGTCCCGAAATGTCGAAATACTACCCCTTGAGAGAACCTTTCGGGGTTTTCCCCGAACCTTGACTACTCACCACATGTCCCCTTGATGAACGGTCCTGATGCTTTCGCAATTTCGTGAGCTGGGACTTCTTGTCTCACAACTCCTTCTCCTCAAACTCTCAGTGTCCGAAACGTCGAAAAGGGCTTGTATGTTTGACATGTGTCCTCCAAAATGGATGGCCCTGATGCTTTCGGGACTTGATGAGTCCTCTTCCCTCTATTGTTACAAGGATTAAACCCCTCGCACCTCCTTCCAGATTCGTTGGCTATTGGTCCTTGGTGCTAGATCTGATGGCCTAGATCCTTTTTCCTATGCACCTCCCAGGGACTCAACCCTATTCACATATCCTTGATCCAATGACTCTTAGGCCACCACGCTCCATATCCAACGACTAGCACGATTTCGCGAACTGGGATTTCGTGATGCAGCGACTCCAAAATCTCTTGCTGCTCAAAACACCGAACTCCAAAATAGAGAAATTCAATGCCTTAGATTGTTGGAATACACTCGGCCTTAATCTCGCCACTACTCTGCAAGATCCAATGATTCTCACAACTTCGACACTTCTCCACGAAGTGTCTCCACCATTTGTTTCAGCTGCTCTCTTGTGCGACCTCCCAGAGGTTAAAATCCGTGCACCTTCAACTAATACAACAATTGTCAGGTATTGGGGCTAGATCTGACGGTTCAGATCTGTCTTCCTTTCATGCTCTCCTCTTGAGATTTCTTGGCTTTTTGACTTAGAAGATTTTCTATGTCTCGAAGGTCTCAACCTTGGACTCTTCCTCTTGCGAGCCCGGTTCCTTTGGGTCTCGTTTTCATTATAGAAACATTGTCCCTTCTGAGCTTCATCCTCTCAGAGATTTACTCTTGTGCACACCTTGCGTTCAAGGATCTGAAATAACTCAGATTCGAGAAGTTTTCTTTAAAAGAAT
>JASDQU010216841.1:0-14858 GCA_032191745.1 Picea mariana | reverse complement strand
TCTAGGGTTAGGTTTTTGGATGTCTAGGGTTTTGGAATTCATGAGTAATATGAAAAGGGCCTCTGGAGCCTCATTGTAATCCATTCTTCTCAAACGGATGCACGTAGAAGCCACATCTTTTCTTAGATATAGCTACCACCATTCGAGCAAGTTTTAGTTCTGTAGTTTTACAGTTTCAACCTCTTTCATTATTTAATAGAAGATATTGTTCACTGGATATTTGTATTATTCTTATTATCTCTATGTTTATTGTATTCAGTCTATAATTAGTTCGTTCTGCTCCTAAATCCGGATCAGTGGTATCATAGTGGTATGCTCTTCATTTATTTTTCTTCGTTCATGTCCCTGACAAGGTATGGGTACAAGAAGTTGGGACTCGAACCAATCGATCCATTACCAGATTGACCACGTCGAGCCTGACAACAAACCATAGGAGATGAAAATAAGGATGATGGAGCAGGAGATCCTATTAAAATGTTGCTCAAGGAATCCCTCGCGACAAAGGAATGAAACGATGGACAACTTCATGCAGATCCTTCGACGGTTGCACAAGGGAGAAGCATATTCATCAATCGGCCATGTAACCCCCTTCAAGGTACATGTAAATTTTGATATTCCATTATTTGAAGGACTGTTAGATGTGGATGCTATAGATAAATGGTTGAATCTGCTCGAAGGATATTTTTCAGTCCACAATTTTTATGATAAGGAAAATATCACTTTTTCACTCCTCAAGGTTGTTCCCCATGTTAAAGACTGGTTGGATACTTAATTTGAGCAAAGGTTCGTGGAGGAATATGCAATTTTTGAGGTGTCCCCTACATGGGATTCCTTTCGGGACGCCATTAAAGAACAATGCTACCATTTTGGAACTACAAGGACCAGTACACCAGATGGACCACCCTATGTCAAGAAAGGGACCAGAAAGTACCAAACTTCACCAATATTTTCCATACCCTATGCACCAAATTGGGTATCAAATATTATGAGCATCATCTGGTGCTCAAATATCATGGTTTTTTGCATAGATGCATTCAAACAAAAATGGAGTTCCTGGAAAACGCCTCATTGGGCATGACTTATAGATATGTTGTCAAGATCGAGCAGAAATTTAAGCAAAAATAGTGAGAGTTTGGATCTACAAACCCCTCACAGTTGAAGCAGGGCAAAGGCAACCCCAACCCACACAGCAAGGGACCAAGTCGAGATGGCCTCCCTCAAGACAATCTGTCTAAGCTGCAACACAAGAAGGGCAATGAGAAGATGAAGAAGGACAAAAGGAAATGGTGTGGGTACCATAAGATTCCTTGGCACAACATCATAGAATGTCGCTCCAACCAGTCCCTCATGGCTGAGCTGAAGGCTTCCGAGTTAGAGGTCGATTATAATTCCGAGTCAAATCCTGAAGGAGGGAAGCAGATTATCGATGTTCAACACATTGCAATGGTCGCCACCACCAAAGTTCGGCCAAGCGAACCAAAAGAACCAGAGGAAGAGGAACGCCTCTTTCACTCGTAGATGTGGGTCAAGGGGGCTTCAATTCATTTCATTGTTGACATCGGTAGTCAGAGGAAACTGATTTCAGTAGAGGTCATCAAGCAGCTGGAGCTTCCAATGACACTGCACCCACAACCCTACACCATCGGTTGGCTTCATCAAGTTAGAGATCTCTGTGTCATCCAATAGTGTCGTCTGCCCTACGACATCAAGTTTTTCAGATATGAGGTATTGTGTGATATTTTTCCCCTTGAATTTTGTGATGTTATTTTAGGAAAACCATATTTGTGGAAGCATCATGTTATGTATGAGTCTAGACCCCATAGTTTTATTATTACTTTGGGTAGACAATTGTACAGGATCCCAAAGGTGGCACTGCCGACTGTTATTTCTTTAATCGTTGTTAAGAAATGTAGTAAGGTCATTTCCCAGACTATGAAGTTCATCTTCTTTGTGATACATGCTCACAGTAAGAAGAAGGTCATCGCCACATCCATGGCCTCTACACAACACCTATCATTGCAGCAAAAGCAAGTGATCAGGATCATGGAAGAATACAAAGACATATTTGCCTCACCTATAGGGGTACCGACACACTGCCAAGTCAAGCATCCCATTAGTCTGACCCCCAGTGCACCCCTACCTAATGAGCCATTATATCGATGCTCTTTGATGGAGAATGATGAAAAAAGGTGTCAAATCCAATATATTCTCAAAAGGGGCACATCAGACCCAACTCCTCCCCTTTCAGAAGCCCGATTGTACTGGTGCAGAAGAAGTATGGGACTTGGCGAATCTGCATTGATTACAGAGACTTAAACAAAATCACAACCATGAACTACTACCCCATTCCCAGGATTGATGAACTTCTTGAACAACTCATGGGGGAAAAGTTCTTCAGCAAGATTGACCTGAAGTCTGGCTACCACTAGGTTCCCATCGAACCAACTGATGTTTGGAAGATAACCTTCAAGTTTAAAGAAGGTATCTATGAATGGCTNCCCTTCACCAACTCCTTTGTGGTATTATATTTGGATGACATCCTCATCTTCAGTAGAATCTGGGAGGAGCACATGCATCATATTCAACAGGTTTTGAGTTGTAACACCCTTTCATACTTTAACGCTCTGATACCAAACTGTAACGGCCCTGTGCCGGGCCGTCTTCCAAACCACTAGCCGAGTAGATGCTACTTTGCGGAACGACATCATTTATGCTTAATTAATAACATGCATTTAAACCAGGTTAAACACATTTAAACTCAAGGTCAACACAAAATTACTGCTGACATAAATACTCCATGGAATTAACATTAATTCATATGCACAGCAGAATACATGATAAATATAAATACACAGACATGCAAAACATAATTAAAACGTCATCTGGTACTTATCTTAGAAACGGTGGTAATTCCACGAAACACGTGCAGGCCTTCCACAAACCTCACAGCCTTAGACCACGCTGCTCATCAAGCTCAGCAGTGGGTCACCCCCGAGTTGGGACTAAGCTCCACCCCAAGGTAAGGAATCCTAGGCTAGGCTTAGGGTACAGGGAAAACAACACAGAATGAATGGAAGTATTCTTCCCAAGATGCCATCTTACGCCCACTACTCCCGGACTCTCATTCCCCACATGCATGTTCCACCCGGGAGTATACACCTTCACAAGCACAGTCCATCAGTGCTACACCTCCCTCTCTAGGTCTCAGCAACAGGCTGGATCAGGAAGTCTCAGAGCTCGAAGCTGGTGCTGGACACTCTCTAGAAGAAACCACTTCCCAGCAAACTCTCTCACCTGGAGAGAGATGCTCACAGGCCTGACAACCTGCCTCTTCCAACAAAAATCACCTCCCTCACCTGGAGAGATATTACACAGGATAAGCAAGAACTCACACTAGCCAGTAAGCCACACGCAGTCCAGCACTGCGTGGCCACAACAACCAACTAGGAAAACAAACACGGGCTTCCCAAAGAGGCTCAACAATCACGAAATAGACTGACAGTTTTGGTTTTGGGATTGCACAAGGTGTATAGAGATCCCACGCACAGGCTCAAACTGTTCCGGAAAGGAATGTATCGGCTTCCATAGGAACCAACATAGGCTTTTTGGCTTTCAGGGATGCATGGTTCAGAAGATGCACAAGGTCTCTTGTAGAGGTCGGACAAGTTCACGCTCAGACGGTTGTGTAGAATGGAGGAGGCCCCCCCACCATGGCTCATCTCAACTATTTTATTTGCATGGGCTTGAGTTGACACTCGTCACTCGTGAAGCTGCATGCTTCCATCAACATGCGTTCCTCCCACCATTTGTAAGTCACATGTCATTCCAAAAGAACTTCGGATAAAAACATATTATTCACATGTCTTTTGAAATAATATTAAAATATTATTCCCCAAGGACTTAAGCCCCTAGGCTCAACACTTAGTCCCTTTTCCCACCTTCCAGCCCCTAATCCCTTACCCACTTTGTGGAAGCTTAGTCCCCCATCACTCATTCATCGTGGTCAGTCTGCACATGGCGATGTTTATATTTTATTATTTTTCTGCATTGATACTTGTACAAAATTAGGCTCTTGGCCTTCAACCCTTAGGCTCTCTGTCCTAACAATCACATAAGCCCACCAACTTATAAAAAAGTGTCTCACCAGCCTATAAAAAATATTTACAATTCCTTTCATAACCAAGATTTACAACAAGGCTCGACCTTGGGGACATTACAATCTCCCTCCCCTTATTTCTGCACTGTCCTTAGTGCAACTTTATACAGCTTTTGCAAGCTTTTCAAATTTTTCAAAAAGATGTGGGTACTCTGCCTACATAACATCTTCATGCTCCCATGTTGTGTCCTTAGGACCGTACCAGGTCCATTGGACCTTTACATGCTTTATAGCTCGATTCCGGAGCTGTTTTATTTTCCTGTCCAATATGCGCACAGGATGCACTTGTAGGACACCTTCTGGTTCCGCCTGAATCACATTCCAATCGATAACATGATTAACATTAGGTATATATTTCTTAAGCAATGAAACATGAAACACATTATGTACAGTCATAGATGCAGGTAATGAAAGCATGTATGCAACTGGCCCAATCCTTTCCAGGATTTCAAATGGCCCACAAAATCTCGCTGCCAATTTGGCGCAACTTCCCAGCTTCAGGGAACTCCTCTTAGTTTTCACTTTCAGGAAAACATGATCACCCACTTTGAATTCTCTATGGTTTCTGTTCTTATCAGCATAACTTTTCTGCCTGTCCTGGGTAGCTTTCAAATTCTGTTTAATTTTTATCATTTAGTCCTCCATCTCCTTAAGCAACTCTGGCCTAACTACTGCTCTATCAGCTAGATTATCCCAGTTCACTGGAGTGTTGAACTTTCTTCCATAAAGTGCTTCAAATGGGCTCATATTCAATGATGCATGATACCCATTATTATAGGCGAATTCTACCAAATGCAGGTAGTCTTCCCATCTTGATGGTTTGTCCATCACGTACATTCTCAGCATGTCCTCTATTACTCATTCACCCTCTTTGTCTATCCATCAGACTCAGGATGATACGCTGTACTAAAATTCAGATTCATTTCGAATCCTTTGAACAGTCCTTTCCAGAAATTTGAGGTGAATTTTGGGTCCCTATCAGACACAATCGTTTTAGGAATTCTGTGCAAGTGTGCCACTTCCCTTAGGAAAATATTAACAACATCTGTTGCCTTGTGAGTAGTTTTTAGTGGAATAAAATGGGTAGTTTTTGTAAGCTTTTCCACCACCACCATGATCAAATCATGTTGCTTTCTTGTTTTGGGCAATCCTGTAATAAAATCCATAGTCAACACTTCCCACTTCCACTCTGGAATGGGCAAAGGCTGAAGGAACCCTGTTGGGTGCCTATGCTCAGCCTTAACTTTTTGGCATTCCATACATCTGGTGATGTATTCAGTGATCTCTCTCTTCATACCCGACCAAAAGTAATGGCTTTGGACTGCTGCCACAGTTTTCTGATATCCAGGGTGTCCAACATAAGTCACGTTATGCATTTCTTTTAGAATCACAAGTTTCAATTACTGGACATTGGGTATATACACTCTATTTTTATACAGAAGTATTCCATCAGCTCGCAAGATGTAATTTGTCTCTTTCTGTGGTCTCTCGCTATGTTGTAGCTTTGCTACCAAGTCTCTGTACAACAAATCTACATTTGCAGCTTCCAAAATTCTATCTTTAATAGCAATCCTATACATGCTAATGGTTGTAGCATGTAATTCATGCACCTTTCTGTTGAGTGCATCAGCCACCTTGTTTTCCTTCCCTTTGATATGCTTGATATCAAAGTCGTATTCACACAGAAACTTCAGCCACCTACTTTGTCTAGCGTTTAAGGTTGGTTGGTCAAATAAATATTTCAGACCGTTGTGGTCTGTTCTCAATTCAAATCTCCTTCCCATGAGGTAATGTCTCCATTTCCTTAGAGCGTGGACGATTGCTGCCAGCTCCAAATCATGAGTGGCATAATTATTTTCATGCTCCTTCATCTTCCTAGACTCATAACAGATTACAAATCCATCTTGGCTGAGAACTCCTCCCAATCCTTCCTTACACGCATCTGTGCACACCAAGAAATCCATATTTGGATCTGCAATCCTCAGGATTGGAGCACTGGTTAACAACTGCTTCAATCACTGGAAACTCTTCTCACACTCTTCAGTCCACTGAAACTTTTTCTCCTTCCTTTGCAAGGAAGTGATAGGGTGAGCTATCCTTGAGAACCCTGTTATAAACCTTCTGTAGTAGCCCGCTAGACCCATAAAGGATCTAACTTCCGCCACATTCCTTGGCACTGACCATTATCGGATGGCCTCAACCTTCTCAAGATCCACGACGATCCCTTCCTCTGAAATAATGTGCCCCAAGTAATGGATCTGCCTTTGTTAAAATGAGCATTTGCTCAATTTGGCATACAGTTGGTGTTCTCTCAACACTTGCAGCACGAGTCTCAGGTGTTTTTCATTCTCTTCCTCTGACTTGGAATACACCAAGATGTCATCCAGGAAGACTATGACAAACTTGTCTAAATAGTCCCTGAATACACCATTCATCAAGCACATAAAAACAGCAGGTGTGTTTGACAGTCCAAACGGCACCACTGTGAACTCGTAATGACTGTACCTTGTTCTAAAGGTGGTCTTGTTGATGTCCTCATCGTTTATTCTTACCTGCTGATATCTTGATCTGAGATCTATCTCCAAAAATATTTTGTACCCTTCAACTGATCGAAAAGATCATCGATTCTTGACAGAGGATACTTGTTCTTGACAGTTACCTTGTTCAACTGTCAGAAATCAACACACAGCCTCAACGTCCCATCCTTCTTCTTCACGAACAGGACCGGGGCACCCCAAGGTGACATGCTAGGATGAATGTACCCCTTCTTTAGAATCTCTTCAAACTGCAATTGCAACTCTTTCATCTCTGGCGTGCTCATTCTATAAGGAGATTTCGACACTGGAGCTGCTCCAGGCATCAAATTTATAGAAAAATTGATGTCTCTCTTCGAAGGTAGTCCAGGTACCTCCTGAAATATGTCCTTGAAATATGTGAGTACCTTATGGTCTCCAATCTTAGAGACTTCATCTCTGGATGCTTCCTCCACACGGGCTGCAAATAATTGACAACCTTTTCTGTAGCACTTCTTCAGCTGCATGGCTGAGATTTCTCTAACATCCACAGCTCTAAGAATCCCTTGGACTATTTTTCGATTCCCCTCCTCATTCAAGCATGTAAACCTCTTGTTACGATAGTCCAGGAGGGCATGGTGCTGGTCCAACTAGCCCATTCCAATTAAACAGTCATAAGAGCCTAAAGGTAGAATATTCAATTCATCCTTAGTGCTCAATCCTTTCATGTCCATAGGACAACACTTCACCAAATCAGTGACTTTCCTCTTGGTTTCTGTAGCCAACTGCACTAACCAAGACTTTTCATGTTTTCTTCTTGATAAATGAAAACTTTCCACCACCCTGGGATCTACATAACTATGGCTAGCCCCTGAATCGATTAAAATAATGAATCGTTGGTTGTTAACGATACCTTCAACTTCGATCATGTGCGATTGAAATTCTACTTGCTTGTTGTCCAGGGCTCCGTAGATCCTTGGCATTCTACTTCCCATATCCTCCATTGTTTCATCTTGTTGAACATTGTGGACGGTTCTCGCTTTATATTTTCTGTGGGGGTAGTCTCAGTACCTATGGTTTCCTTTACAGCCCCAACACTCCATAGGTGGCGGTCTGGGCATTTGTTCACCCACTTCAGCCTTCCTGGGATCTCTAAAGGATGGCTGTCTCTGAGGACTGTTTTTGAAAAAGGGAGGTTTGTTTCCCTTCTGCTTATGCTCCTTCTTAAACCTCCTCTGGTCATACCAAGCCTTCCAAAAAGGAGGCTTTTCTCCTTGCTATTCATGTAAGCATTTATCCCTTCTTATTGTTTCTTCCATATTCTTAGGATCATCATACTGAATCTTGTCACCAATGGTAGGTAGCAGTCCACTCAAATACCTCTGAATCTTGACAGCCTCATCTTTGATGAATGGAACATACTTCAGTAGTTCCAAGAAACTTCGTTCGTATTCATCAATGGTCATGTTGCCTAGCTTGAGTTCGAAGAACTCTTTCATCTTTATGTCATAGTATCTTTTAGTCGGGTATTTCTTCTCAAAATACCTCTTGAACTCCTTCCAAGTGATATCTTTCTCCCTAATGTGTTGCACCTACACAAATTGATCCCACCACATGGATGCTTTTCCTTTCAATTGATACATCGCAATTCTTCCTTCTGCATGAGGGGAATAATTCTGCAGTTGGAAATATTTCCTCATGCCAAGCAACCATGTTTCGGCATCTTCCTCCTTCTTATGTTCTCCATTGAACATTGGAGGATTGATCTTGTTCATCTCCCCTTTTAATTCATCCACTCCAGATCTTCGGTGTTTTCTGGTAGGGGATGGGCTTGAACTACTGTGTGCCTCCCTACTGGAATGCTTTGGGGAGAGACGATGATGTCTTCTACCACTCCTTGATCTTCTTCTCCTCTCAGGGGTCCTAACACTTCTTGATCTTCTTTTCCTCTCAGGGGTCCTGCGACTCTCTGTCTTTCTTGAGTCACTCCCCTTCTCCAATTTCCTTTCTATTCTTTCCAAGCTCTTCAACATTTTTATGTTGAATTCACCCTGCCTATCCCTAACTTTCATGATCTTTTGGCTATCATCTCGGTGATCCTGGGCATCTTTCTACAATATTTCAATGAGTTTCATCATATGTCCTTCCTTATCCATCTCTTTTCTGTGCCCATTGGAGTTCGATCCTTCAACTCCCAAGTTGACATCCCTTCCTACCCTTTCATCCTCTGTTTCGGAGGAAATATGTACCTCTTCCATTTGTATACTCGGTTGTCCTGACACCCGTTGAACTCTGCACACACAACGTGCAGTCAACCGAAGCTTGTCAGGCCTTATCCTTTAATAAAAACCACAACATTCATTAACCAACATGAATAAGAAAACGTTTCAAATTCACTAAGTTTTCTGAGCCTTTCTTGGCTCTGCAAATTTTTGGGACTTCGGTTTTTGGGGTTTTTGTCCATGAGGATCCAACAATTAAATCCTCGACAGTTCTTATGTCCTTCGAAAATTTTGGGATTTTTAAACTTCGGTGTTTCGGGTTTCGGGGTTTTTGGTCCCTGGAGGTTCTCGCACTCGCTTCCCTCTTCAACTCTCGACTCCTGAACTTCCAACCTCTCTTCCCTTGGGCCCACAACACAGCTCTCTCCAACCCCGGTAGGGATTTTGGGACTCGTCACTTCGGGTTTTCAGGTCTTCGGTACCCGGGAGTTCACGATGCAGTGACTTCCAGCCCCATGTCACTCCAACTCCCAAATTCTGAAATTCTGATTTACTTTACTCTCTGGGCCCACAGCACAGTTGTCTCCCTTAACCACGGTGGTGCATGGTACGTTTAGGAGGGTCCACGTCACCTTTGGTGATGTCATCGGGTCCCACCATTCTCACTTGTCTTCTCAACTCATGAGCACGTGGTACACACCCATGTATTCACGTCCATTCCAAGGCAATCCAACGATTAGACTTCTCTCAGATCTATGGCGTATATCTTTTCGGAATTTCGGGGTTTCAGGCATCAAGACTTCGTGCATCTACAAATATTGAACTTCCATTTGCCGACATTCTGAAATTACTATCTACTCTTCCACTTGATCAAATGATCAAGCTCCTCTCTTACTATCTACGATGTAGATCATTTCAGAATTTCAGGTTTTGTTATTTCGCAACTTGCGAAAATAGGGTTCTTCCCCTTTGGTTTACCGGGTATCGAAACGTTGTCCGGTATCCACGTGCCCCCCCGATGGACAGTCCCAACGAATTCAAGATTTTGTGTATCGTGATTTCCACGTTCTTGTGCAACTCGAAAGGGTTTTTAAACCCTGCACATGTTTTCCAGATATGACGGTCATGAGGGTTCTCATTTCCTCCTGAACAGATCCTATGGCTCCAACACTTCTAGTGTGGAGTCCTCTCTCCCTATGGCCAAATGCCACCCTGGCTGCGGTTTCATAACACCGCTACACCTCCTAAGTTGGTAACATGGTCAAGTAACTCCTTGACACTCAAGAGCATTCAAAGGTCTGAAATTGGTCCTCCAAACACAATTTCTCCTTGAACCCTTGGTCCAAAGACCACTCAACTGGCCCATCTAGGCTCAGCGTCGAAACCTTGGCTCTGATACCAATCTATAACACCCTTTCATACTATAACGCTCTGATACCAAATTGTAATGCCCCCATGCCGGGTTGTCATCCAACCCATTGGTCGGGCAGACACTACTTTGTGGAACAACATCATTTTATGCTTAATTAATAACATGCATTTATAACAGGTTAAACACATTTAAACTCAGAGTCAACACAAAATTACTATTGACATAAATACTCCATGAAATTAACATTAATTCATATGCACAGCAGAATACATGATAAATATAAATACACAGACATACAAAACATAATTAAAACATCATTTGGTACTTATCTTTGAAATGGTGGTAATTCCACCAACCACATGCAGGCCTTCCATGAACCTCCCATCCTTAAACCATGCTGCTCATCAAGCTCAGCAGTGGGTCACCCCCGAGTTGCGACTAAGCTCCACCCCAAGGTAAGGAATCCTAGGCTAGGCTAAGGTTACAGGGAAAACAACACAGAATAACTGGAAGGATTCTTCCCAGGATGCCATCTTACGCCCACTACTCCTGGACTCTCATTCCCCACATTCTTGTTCCACCCAGGAGAAAACACCTTCACAAGAACAGTCCATCGGTGCTACACCTCCATCTCTGGGTCTCGGCAACAGGTCAGATCAGGAAGTCTCGGAGCCTGAAGCTGGTGCTGGACACTCTCTGGAAGAAACCACTTCCCAACAAACTCTCTCACCTGGAGAGAGATTCTCACATGCCTGACAACTTGCCTCTTCCAACAACAATCACCTCCCTCACTTGGAAAGAGATTACACACAGGATAAGCAAGAACTCACACTGGTCAGTAAACCACGCACAGTCCAACACTATGTGGCCACAACAAGCAACTGGGAAAATAGACACGGGCTTCCCAAACAGGCTCAGCAATCATAAAATAGACTCACGGTTTTGGTTTCGGGATTGCACAAGGTGTATAGAGATCCCACGCATAGGCTCAAACTGTTCCTACAAGGAATGTACTGGCTTCCTTAAGAATCAACACAGGCTTTTCGGCTTTCAGGGATACACGGTTTAGAAGATGCATGAGGTCTCTTGCAGAGGTCAGACTGGTTCATGCTCAGATGATCGCGTAGAATGGAGGAGGACCCCCCACCACGGCTCATCTCAACCATTTTATTTGCATGGGCTTGGGTTGACACTTGTCACCCGTGAAGTTGCATGCTTCCATCAATGTGCGTTCCTCCCACCATTTGGAAGTCACATGTCATTCCAAAATAACTTAGGATAAAAACATATTATTCACATGTCTTTTGGAATAATATTAAAATATTATTCCCCAAGGACTTAAGCCCCTAGACTCAACACTTTGTCCCTTTTCCCACCTTCCAGCTCTTAATCCCTTACCCACTCTGTGGAAGCTTAGTCCCCCATCACTCATTCATCGTGGTCAGTCTGCACGCGGCGGTGTTTATATTTTATTAATGTTCTGCATTGATACATGTACAAAATCAGGCTCTTGGCCTTCAACCCTTAGGCTCTCTGGCCTAACAATCACATAATCCCACCAGCTTATAAAAACTTGGCTCACCAGCCTATAAAACATATTTACAATTCATTTCATAACCAAGATTTACAACAGGGCTCGGCCTTGGGGACATTACATGAGCACTCTTCGACAACACAAGATTTATACCAACTTGGAAAAATGCTCTTTTCGCATGAACATGGTCCAATAACTAGGCTACATTTTTGATGAGCATGGGGTACATGTTGATCCAACTAAGATCTAAGTCATCTGGGACTAGCCAACCCTGACCACACTGACCGAGCTTTGTAGCTTCTTAGGACTAGCCAATTTCTACTGACGGTTCGTGTTGGGATTCTCCCATATTGCAAGGGACCTCATCTGCAACAACCATTCGAGATTGAGACTGATGCATATGACTGTGTTGTGGTGCATTTCTCACTCAACACGGGCATCCTGTGGCATACCATAGTGAGGCACTCTCCGATAATTTTCAGAAATACCCCACATATGACAAGAAAATTTATTCCATTGTACAACCCTTTCGTCAATGGAAACATTACATTTTGGGGAAAGAGACAATCATATACACTGATCAAACACCTCTGCAATTCATATAGACACAGGGGAAATTGCAGAATGACCGCCATTAGAAGTGGTCCACCTACCTGCAACAGTTCCATCTCAACATCAAGTATAAGACAGGTATCCCCAATCATGTTGTTGACTGCCTCAGCAGGCCTCCTATGGTTGTACTCACCACTGTGCTCCAGTCCTGTGGACATGAAGCATTGGAGTGGCCCCAACTTTATCAGCAAGATCCAGACTTCGCCACCACATATAATATCTTGGGTACAGGTGCCACAGTCACTGATTTTCACATTCAGGATGAACTCTTATGCCACCTAGGCCATCTCTTTGTTCCTACAAGAAAGCATGCAAAGATGATTTGGGAAGCCCACTACAGTTGGGTGGCAGGACATTTTGGCGTAAAGAAAATTGTGGTCGTTCTTCAGAAACATTTTTATTGGCCAAAACTTCAACAAGACGTCAAAAAGTATATCAGATATTGCACTGATTGTGCCATTTCCAAGCCAACCATCAAGAAGCAAGGCTTATACACTCCTCTTCCTATTCCCAAGAATCCATGGGAATCCATATCAATGGATTACATGTCTGGTTTTTCGTCCACCAAGCACGAGAATGATTGCGTGTTTGTGGTTGTTGATTGGTTTTCGAAGATGTGCATCCTCACAGCCTAGAAGAAGAATGTCACAATGACAGATACTGCTAAGCTCTTCTTTGAATGAGTTTGGGTCGACTTTGGGATACCATAGACCATCATCTTTGACCGAGACAACAGGTTCCTCAACACCTTTTGGTCGATTCTATGGTCTCTGTTGGACACCAAGCTTAAAAAATCCACTGCCTTCCACCCATAAACCGATGGCCAAGCCAAGGTCATCAATATGATGATTTTGCACATCCTTCACATGTACAATTCTAAGCATCCCCTTACATGGGATGAGAGTCTCCCATATGTCCAACATAGCTACAACATGGCTCTCCATAGTTCCATCGGCCATATCCCTTTTTCAGGTGGGTGTGGGATTCCAACCCTTGGGACCCATTGATGTTATCCTTCCTCTTTCCACTGCACAGACAGACTCTTCCCTTGATCATTCTGCAATCACCAAAGCCACCATATTCATTGAGTGGATTTAGCACATTCACCAACAGATCCAGGAGATTTTGCAGAAATCTAATGCTAAGTATAAGTAGTGCCATGATCAACACAGAGTACCACACCAGTTTCAAGTTGGTGACAAAGTGTGGTTACATTTGTAGAAGGAGCGTCTCACCGGGCCCCATCGGAAGCTTCGCCCACTTCGTTATGGGACTTACACTATCACCAAGGTTGTGGGTAGGAATGCTTTTGAGCTCAACACTCCACCCTTCCTTGGTCTGCATCCAATATTCAATGTGGACCTCCTTTGACCATATTTTGCACCATTATTGGGCACCTCTGAGACCATCAAACAACTGACACCAACAAATCTCAACCTCGACTGTATGGAATAAGAATCCATAGATCAGATTTTCGACACACAAGTCAAGGGCGCTCACCAACATCGGATCTAGCTTTATCAGGTTGTCAAGGAAAGGAAACTCCTACACCAAGTCAAGTGGCTCACCCAAGGCCAAATCCAATAGAAGTTTCCTCAACTAATGGGGGAACTCAATGCAATGGATACCATTGCTTCCTAAGGGGGGATGATTGATCCAGGTGGATATTGGTGGCCACCCACCTATTCCAACTGGCTCCTTGTGTTCATTTTTTTTCAACACGTCCCTCTATACTAGTTTATAATTGTGATTTCTACACTTATGGGGCAATCTGAAGCCCCACACATACTCTAGGTGGATACAGGTGGCCTATCGCCTAATCCAACTAGCTTATTTTGTATGTTTTCATGTCAACACATCTTGTTGTACTTTCAGGGTTATTTTGGGCCCTAAACGTTTTTTTGTTTTGGATCTCCATAGTTATACTATAGATGAAGTCAAATTCTGATGGAGTAATGTGTAGTTCTCTAAAATACCTTTCCAATGGGCTATCACACACCTAAAACGAAGGTCGTATGAAAAAGTTACGACCCTAGGAAGTTGAGGTACCAAATTACAACAACTTACCTAGAGGGCCCACATGACTTTTGGCGTTTCACCTTCTAGGGTTAGGTTTTTGGGTGTCTAGGGTTTTGGAATTCATGAGTAATATGAAAAGGGCCTCTAGAGCCTCATTTTAATCATTCTTCTTAGACGTATGTGGGTAGCATCCACATCTCTTCTCAGAGATAGCTACCACCATTCGAGCAAGTTTCAGTTCTGTAGTTTTACAGTTTCATCCTATTTCATTATTTAATAGAAGATATTGTTCATTGGATATTTATGTTATTCTTCCTATCTATGTGTTTATTGTATTCAGTCTATAATCAGTTCATTCTTCTCCTAAATCTGGATCAAACAAAGAGAAATAGAGGAGAGAGAGAGAGAGAGAGAGAGAGAGAGAGAGAGA
>JASDQU010216838.1:0-18187 GCA_032191745.1 Picea mariana | reverse complement strand
ACCCTGCCTATATAGCAACCTGCGGAAATTTCTCTTTATAAGGTTTTTACATAGGAAAATGCAACTTCTTTTCTCAGGAAAAGTTCTTCTTCCTTCTCCCTTCAGGAACTTAGGCCACTGTGACCCCTCTAAAGGCAATAGATAGGTTTACATCATTAACGATCATAGGGATGACAAAAATAATGTGTAACAAGGGGTAAACCACAACATATGGAAATGACTGCAGAAATCAACTCTAATCTCAGGTATGCTATATAAACAAATATGCTAACCAGACAAGATAAAGAGACTACCTCGTCCAGACATTTGATGAAGTCCATCGTTGAGCACTTGTCTCAAGGAAATACACCTGAAACTTGTCCTCAACAACAAAGAGATGCAAGCATATGGTGATAATATAAAATTTTAGCACATTCAATAGCATAATCCATCAACATTCATAAAAAATATGCCCATGGAAAAATAATTCAAATATTTGAAAGATATTAATTGGACGAGAACAAAAGTATTTCTATTAAAATGTAATCAACATAAGTGAATGAATTACAAACTTTTGTGTCGGCACGGTTCAGAACCGAGAAAATAAGTCCCTTACATCTGGGCCTCCACCACTTCAATCCTCCACCAAAGGCGAGCTTATATAAGAGAGGCAATGAGGTTATCAATCATGTAGGGAAGATCTTGGGGGCTGAACAATGTGTTCAGACTTAAAAGGATAAAAGGATGCAGACTCGATATGAAGTGAACAATTTCTCTATAGTAACTTTGCTCTCAAAGTTGAATTCTTCTCCTCTTTTCCATAGCTCGGATTTGTCCCATTTATAGCCTTCATGTGGAACTAAAAGGTTGAGTCAGAGTGTTTCCAGTATGTGGAAGGTCAAGGATCATGGATCTCGTGACGTGACATGGAAACCTGACACCATTTTTTAATTTAGGTCATAAAACCCAATGTATGCGGGTTGTAGTGATGCAACCTGTGTATATGCATGTTGTATAATAGGTAGGGAACGTATATGTGGAAAAATGTTGTTTTTAGCTCTGGGATTTGTAAAAAGGGACTTCAAGTTTGCATAGGGTAATGGAAAAAGGCCTTATGATCAAATTTTCATAAGGTGAGGGAAATATTGCTATGACACCCTATAGGCCAGAGAGGAATCCACAAGAAGATAGAATTCATAATACATATTTTTCCTAATGTTTATCCCATTATTGGAGGTTCTTTTTGAACACCTAGTAGACAACAAGTGAGGCCTCGCTGGTCACTAGTGGCTCAAAAAATGAGGCACTGCTAAAATTCTATAATTAGGGAGTTACGACGTGATAGGAAAGGAACAAGGAATAAGAGGAGGATGCATCTTCATCAAGTTCATGTATGATTTGGTATGTATTCTCCATGTTTTAATCAATAGATCAATGGTTTTCCCTCCATTTTATTTTTGTTCTTCTCATGAATGAATTGGATTTAATTATATAAATGGTTAATCAAGTTAAATCTAAAGCATTCTGATTATTCCTAACACTAGAGAGAAAAGAGGGTTGATAGTGTTTGTTACTTGTGTGCAGGAAGCAAGTGATTGGAGTTGGAGTTGGAGCTATATATATACACCATCTAGGACATATAGGAACAACAATCAAACAAAGGTATGCCAATCTGCCACTATTGTGTGTAAAAGTAATTTTTTTCCTTGTAGATATAGGAAAATCATAAGGAATATACCCCCTTTATATCTAGGATTACTAGACTATCCTAAGGATATGTTTATATGTATTAAAAAAGATCCCTGTGAGAAAAAATCCCATAACAGAACTGGAGACTCCATTGAGGAAGAATTCTTCTCTAGTTGAGTCTCTTTTCCTACCTTTTCCTCTTCTTGTGATTTGAATTTGAGTTTTATTCCATTCATTCATTCCAAGGCCTAGATCTAGTAGATATGATAGGTATGATCTAGATCTGCAACAGATCCATATTTTTCAAAAAAAGAAAAAATTTGTAGATGCTAATTGGTTGCACTATAGGTGTCCCACGAGGCCCTCATTGGTTGGAAAACATGTGTCCAATGAGGCTCTATAAAAAAACTATATAATTTCATATCAAAGCCCTAACATGTGGTTGTAGGTATTTCCTATGATCTAGAGTGTGTTGCAGTGATATTTTATTACCTGGTTTGGTCTCTATTTGAATATTTTTTCAAATAAATTTCTTTTAAATTTTTCTTAAGTACATTTGTGTGAATTGATTTGTACTTCTTGAATAGTGTCCTTTTATGTATGAGAACTTTAGTAAAGTTGGACTGAGAATCCAACATATCTGAAGAGATCTAGTTGTGCTTGTCCTTGGTTGCTTTACTTGTTCTTGTATGACCATTGCTCATCACTAGATCTACCCCTCCTAGGTGAGTTTTTGGTGTGATTTCCATAGTGACATTGGAGCGTGTTGATCCATCCTCATTCCCAATATTCTATAGGCCCTTTGCTTGTTGTTTGTTCCTGGTTTCCTTTTTCCTTTTTCTTTCTTTTGTAGATCAAGAATTGTTACATTTCAATTGGAAAAAACATCAAAAGACAAAAAATAGTTTCATGCTAAGTTTTATTTTGAATCATTAGTGTAAAACTGTATTAGAAGCATTGGTTGGTTTCAAATCTAATTTGTTTGTTGGTTGCTTGGTGTGTGTGAGGTATTATTTCTGAAATTGGAAAAGAAAAAGAAGAGTCATTTTCCTTCCAATAGCTAGATTTCGTTGAAGAAAATAAATTTGCATTACCATATTTGCATTGATTGGTTGGGTCAAGACTCCTCGCATCATTAAAGTTCCATCCATTACCTTTGGACCTAAGAATAAAACACTAAAATGAAGTGCATAATCTAAAAATAATTAGACAATTTTCTTTTGATAGTAAACCAACATTAGATAGGCTTGGGGCCCTAGAATAGGATTGGAGAGTAAACTCTCCAAGGCCACAAAACAAAACCTAGATTCATTTTAGAGAATTAAAATCCATTCTTACAACCAGTGTGTCGGGAGCCTCCTCTAACATAGGAGTTAAGCATGAGGTAGCATTGGGGCAAGTAGGGATATTAAACCTCTTTGCTTGTTTTGGTGTTTGTAATACCTCTTTGATTTCTATGTATATAGGGGTTTTGTTGTTTAACATCTTTGAAGTTTCAGTCTTAGTTACCCCGCCCTTATGTGCGGTTTGACCTACGACTGTTCACCCAATCATTGATTGATCTGAAAATGGAATGAATTTGTTTCCAGTAGATATTTAAAATAAAGAAGACTTATCTCTGTAAATTGCAAGTGTATAAATAATATGTGTTTGGGTAATTGGATCAAGTTACTAACAAAAAAGTTCAATCAATTTTACTTAAATAGGAGCAACATATCAGATAGATAAAAACCATCAATAATGAACACATAACACAACAAATGATAAAGGATTTCACCCCTCTCTTGGGATACATCTCCTGGTCGAGCTGCCCTTGGATAATTTCATTATTCTTACAAAACGTGCTCTTACAATGCGCAGAATAAAAAATAGATGACTCCAATAGCTTCAGAATTTCCAAAAACCCCTAGCTGGGATTTTTCAGCACCTGGTTTGGCCAAAAAATGAAGAAGTTACTCCTCCTGGAAGTTTTCCCCTTCAAGCTTGTTCTACCTGCTCGCCAAAACACACCTACTACCAGACTCACCCGGCCTCTTTGTGATTTTCACACCAAAACCAAACACACACAACGGTTCCCATGAATTGAGCGAAAATGTAGGACCATTAGTGAGCTGGCACCTTTTCCCGATGGAGAACTCGGTCGTATGGCCCCATGTGGCCAACGACCTAATTAGCTTGTGCACCTATCGACTAGGTCTTTTGAACCTAGGTGTGTGGTCATATGGTGTAATACCTATGACCAAGGGATAACACCTTTTTTATTAAAATTATGCGTGCACCAAGTGTAAAGTGTCAGGCATATGGTATGGCCATATTGCACATGCCCCGCACCTATCGAGCTAAGCACCAGGTATCAACCCCACACTGATGTTGTGGTCACATGTATTGGTAAAGACTGAGGCTATGTGTTGGAGTTCTCACACTCTTATTATGTAAAGCGTTTATATTTTATGGACTGGGGATTAACAATGGAATGGTATGTGCCAAAGGGTTTAGTGTTAAGATCTTATGGAGTGGTTTTATGTGTATGTGTCGAGGGTTGGGGCTAGGCCCCAACCCTTTTGTTGGTCGATAAAACAAAGGTTTCAACATAAAATATTTTAAGTGTATTGTAGTGTTAAGGAACACCCACGGCTGGGCTGGTAGCCTGACCCTTCCAAATCACTTCCCTCGGCTGGAGGTCGTAGGTTCGACTCGTATGGAGTCATACACCTTTTACCACTTTCCAACCACTAGAGGGGTGCCACGTGGTAGCCCACGAATAGGCCACGTGGCACCATAACATTAGCTAAAAAACATGACACTTGTCAAAATCTAATTTTCCCATGTCTACCCAGTCATCATGCCAACACATATGCCACATCACTGTATGGTCGTACGACCTGTATGGTCGTACGACCTGTATGGTCAGCTGCCACATCAACATTGTATGAATTATACAGACTGTATAGTGAGCAAAATTTTGCCTATTTGGCAAAATGAATAGAACACCATATATTGCCCATATGACGTTTGTTTGAGCCCGTTCAAGTTTAATCGGGTTCATGACAACGAGGCCTATGCACATGTATGTTTTGAAGTGATTATGAGAACTTTGTTTTTTGAGCAAAATTTGATCCCCTGGTTCACACCTCCCCATTGGGAAGCTTTTGGACCTCCAAAAGACTACTTTTAGTCTATCTGAAGATGAGGGTACAATTCCCTCACCTTTCCAATCTCAAACCACTTGTCCTTTCTTGTATTTATTCCTTGAAGTCCAACACAAAACTTGTCATGCCTTGTTGTGTACTTGGCTTGGCTCTTTCTCAAATATTCTTGAACGGGTTGATGCACAAACTGAACTGGTTCAATGAACTTCTTGGCCTGGTTATAAGCATGTTGAAATTAGTGTAGATTCTCATCCCAAAACTTAGGATGCTTTCCCACACAAAAATGGCCAGCAACAAGAGAAGAATGTGCTTCCCTTATCAGGTTAACTCTTTCACCCTGTGAAAAACATAGCTTTCCAAGATAAAAAAGTCTACCATGCACATAGGAATTCAATTCCTCAACTTGGTTAGCATGACATAAAGTTGCATAAACAATTTTTCCATCAGCATCTAAAGCATATTGTTCCAAATAGCTCTTATGCATGATAAGATTATTCTTGAAAATAACTAAAGCAGTAAAAATAGACCTAGTAAGCATATCAACAACTTTGTCATAAATGTCTTTATTATACCTTATCACCAAGTGGAAAACATAGCTTGTCAAGGCATGTAGTGGAGCTTGCTTTACTTTCAAAGATTTCTTCCATGTGTCTCCTTCAACAATATTATTTGTAGTCTTGTTCAAGGCTCTGAAATCTACCCACATAGGTCATATACAATCTTTCTCTGGTACCAAACCAATTGGTGACCTGCATGGAGAAGTGCTTGGTTTGATGACCCCTTTTTCAAGCATCTCTTGGGCTTGTTTTCTATTTTCAACATTCTCCCTGACTGACATCCTGCACATGTCAATGTTTAGAAGAGGACCTCCTTGTTACAATAGAATCTAATGTTGGATACCCCTTTTAGGAGGCAATCCCCTTAGTTCCTGAAACATCTCAACATTTTCATTTACAACCTCATACAAATCATATTGTAGCTTTTCATCGCATCCTTTTAAAACTTATTCTTCATCAATCATCAAAAGTACAAGGTTCTTACTAGCATTGACTAGTCTATTCATTTGTCCAAAAATTGTAAGTGACAAATTCATATTATTTGTATGTGCTCTAACGATGTACTCAACTCCATTTTTAAACAAATGATACTTATTCTCATGACGATGAAAAATGGATTTCCTATCATATAAGTATGGGCTTCCAAACACAATACCACAAATATCCAAAGGAATAACATCAATCTCTACCTCATCTATATATTTTGGAGTGATGGAAAATATGAGTTTACACCTTCTTGTCACATTCAACTTGGAATTATCACATATCCAACCTAAAGGGTATGGTCTAGGATGAGTAATAGTTTCCAAATCTAGTTTCTTGACAATGTCCTCAGAAAAAAGGTTTGCTTGTGATCCCGTATCAAAAAGAGTATCTATCTTGGTATGTTTTGAAAGTTACCTTATGTGGAAAATATCTATCCTTTCTTTTTCATGTTGAGTTTCATTGATGGCAAAATTTGAAGAACTAGTGTTTGCAATAGAATTCTTTCCTTGTAAACCCATGGCTGTGATTTTTGTTTCATCTTCCGAATAAGATCCTAAATATTGTTGTACAGTTGCAACAATGTTTGGTTTCTCTTTGTTTTTGAACGTTTTGGGTCTCTTTTTAGGATGAAGTTTCCAACAATGGTATTCATCATGGACATCCTTTGAACAATGTTTACATGAGATTTTCTCTCTCTCTTTCTTGACTAAAGAATTTTTCTTTCCATTTCCTTCAAACTTCCTCTTTCCCTTGTATCCATTAAAAGACTTTTTGTTTCTCTCTTGAGGTTCATTCCTTCCTCTTGCCTCTAAATGAGTATCCTGCACACATACCTCATCTAGATTTGAAGGGTTAAACATAAGTATTGTATGCCTCAAGTAGCTATGCAAACCCCCAATGTATTTGAGTAAAAAATTTTGAGAAGACAAATCTATACCCAAAACCAAATATCTTCTCCTAAATTCTTGAGTGAAGCTTTGCACATCTTTCCCTTTAGCCTTCCTAAAGTTTTGCCAATCCATAATAGCTTTCTACATGTATGCTAATGGATAAAACTTCCTTTTACTTGCAACAATAAAATCATTCCAAGAGGATAAAACTTTACCATGTTTCTTCATGTCCTCTTGAGCTTTGGCTTCCCACCAAATGAGTGTTTCATTGGCCAATATTAAAGAAGCAATCTGAATCTTAGTTTCATCATCTGTTATTCTTTGTATCCTACAATACATTTCAATATGAAAAATAATGTTATGTAATTTCTCATCATTTACCTCTCCATTGCACATTGGCAATTTAAACTTAATATTAAGCTTAATAAAAGGATTTTGTAAAGGAGATTTACCATGTTCTTTTCAAGAATTTGGAGGTGGTTGTGAAATGGTGGAAGAGGTGGAATATGGAGGTGAAGGAGGTGGAAAATCACCATTCCCTCCATTTCCCTTTGGATTTTTATCACTACTATCTCCATTTCCCTTTAGAGGGTCGGATACTTCACCTTGCAATATTGCATTTCTTCCTTCAAAAACAATTTTGACCATCTCAGTCATATCATAGAAAGCTTTTCTGAAATTTTCCTCCTCTAAAGGAAGAGTTCCATGACTCTCTTCATGAGACATACTTGGTGAATATCTCCTTGAAGATTGAGTAGATTTGATATTTCTCCTTCTTGACAGTTGAGAACTTGGCTCTACAAGTTGACCTTCACCTCTTGCGAAATTCAACCTTGTAAGCATCAGAAAAAAAAAAAAACACTTGCAAACAATCAAGCCTTCAAAAACCTATGCTCTGATACTAACTGATCTAAAAATGGAATGAATTTGTTCCCAATAGATCTTTAAAATGAAGACTTATCTCTGTAAATTGCAAGTGTATAAATGGTATGTGTTTGGGTAATTGGATCAAGTTACTAACACATAACTTCAATGTGTGTTGGCCCTTGACCAAGTTTTGAGGAACACTTGGTCATATTTGATAATTTTTGGACTTTGACAACTTGTCAAAGATGGAGTGTCAGGCAAAGCAGAGATCACGGGATCTTGGCCCACTTTTGGGGCCCTTTTAGGGTTTTGGGTTAATGTAATGGGAAAGGGATGTCAGCCCATGGGTTTAGCCATGTTAGGCCTATTTTGTAAAGTATAAATAAGTAGCTAAGCAATGTAAGAGAGGGAGAGAAGATAAGATAAGTGCTAGTAAAGGATTTGTATATATTGTGTGACCGACTTGTAGAGCTGAGTGCAAGTGTTGTAAGTGCTGAGTGCATTGATTGTAAGAAGGCTATGTGCTATATCTACTCGGGGAAGGAGGATCTGGCAAGATACACGCAGATCTCCTATCCTATGCGGAGTAAAAGTGTGAGATCGGTGTTGTAACCTGATTGACCAAAGCTAATAAAGAAGAAGAAGACTTTGTGGATGTAGCCTCAGGGTGGGGGTGAACCACAGTAACTCTGTGTGTTATGCTCAGTGCTTCGACCTAATGTGTTGGTTTCTTTCCATGTGTTGTGCTTGATATGATTATGCTATGTGCTTTTCTATGATATACTTAGATAGATCCACTTTGATTTGTGCTTCTTAGATGTGTGGGTATAGATTTGACATATATTAAAGTGTTGAGTACTAGACCTATTTTGTTGTTGCTAATTACTAACTTAACCTAAATCTAAGTGAATGTTGCGGTGCTCTGTTCCATCTTTAGAGTGCCATGAGGGTTAAATATTGTTGAATGACCTATGCTAAAGTTCTTGCTAAGAGTAAGAATCACAGATCTATGTCCCAACTAAGGTTGCAGACACCTGATTCTTGCAACCACCCTTGCCTCTACCATGGGTGAGACCGCATCTTCTTCATAGGTGTTGCTGAAAGGGCCGGTAGTTAGGGTTTTTTTGGTGCACTTTTGAAGCATTGAACCATGAGTCTGCCCCTGTGCCAACAAATGGTTCTGTTTCCGGGACCTGAAACTGTGATTGTTGGGAAGTGAGGAAGAAGAAACTTTGTGCAAAATAAATCTATGTGCATAGAGTTGTTTCCCTAGTGCGCAGATTTTTACTCAACCTGTGAAGCTTTGTGCTAGAAATAAGGTCAGATATGAAGAAAGGAAGATCAGATCCGAAGAAAAGAAGGGAGATCTGAACGCTCTGTGCTCTAAGAAAAGTAAAAGTGGAAATTTATGAAAGAAAGAAGTCAGATCTGGAGAAAAGAGGTAAGATATGTAAGCTCTGTGCTCTAATAATGGTAAGAATAGTCAAAAGTTCTTAGATATGGAAGCTTTGTGCTCTGTAGATTTAAGATAAGTGAAATTTTTTGTTTCTATAGCATAGATCTAGGTATGTTTGATAGATTATGTTCTAGCTTAAAAACTAGGGCATTAATAGATGAAAGAAAGTTTGATATGAATATATATGATAAGTATAATGATAGATATGTTATACCTATACATAGAAAGAATGTCTGGACTAACAAGTGGATGCAGGATCCTAGAAAGAAATTTTTGCTAGCTATCCATTATGATCTGAGCGCATAGTACAAGAAGAGTTGGGGATCGTTGAAGAGAAAGAGAGGATTAACTCTTTGTTACAGTTGCAGAAGACCAGGACATCTTGCTAAGGAATGCCCTGGGAGAAAACCTAGTTGTCTCTGTTGAAAAGCTTTGGACCATGACGTATTGGATTTCCCTATAATGATCGCTAAGTTGGAAAGGATGAATCTAAATCAAGAAGACCATAAGGCAGATCCAGAAAAGGAAGAAACTCAGCAAGAATCAGCAAAAATATTAATATAGATAAAAGAAACCATGAAGGAACATAAAGATGTCTGATTACCAGAGATATTCAAAGAAAAGGAGAAAGTCGAAGGAAGAATAGGGGACTTTAACATTGACTGTATTCTTGATGAAGAAACACAAGTGAACATCGAGAAAGAACTTGGCAATCTATAGGAAAGCCTGCCATGATCCCTTCCCTAGGAGGGACAAGTTTATTCAGAGGAAAGCTAGTAAACCTATGTGGAAGGCTCGCCAGGATACCTATGACTGTCAATGGAACTTCGATAGAGGAAGACTTTGAGATTATTAAATTTGTTGAAGACAATGCCCCGTTTACCATGCTCATAGGAAAACTCTGGATTGATAGAGAACATGCCAGATGAAAAGAGGAAGAAGAAGTTTTGGAACAGAAGAAGCCAGAGTTAAAATACTTTATGACCAGACGGATCGTGCACTTGATTGAAGAATAAAAGAGAAAATTGCAGATATTTAATACTAGAAACTCTGATGTCGAGGCTAAGAGAACACTAGAGGCTCCGCAGAATATTGAGTTACCTATTTTCGATACACAAGAAGTATTATCCAGGAAAACTAGGAAATAATTTCAACATCGCGAAGTAACTAAAACCACAGAAGACAAGAATCAAAATGGTAAAAGCATTACTGAGACAAAGCTCACAGAGAAGAAGGCTAGAAAGTTAAGAAAGAAAAGGGCTAATGTTGTAAGGTTACAAGAGATTCTAGAGGATACTTCGCAGAAAGAAAAATTGGAGAATGGGAGCTTCGTCGAGATATCAGAACAACAACATAGAGTACTTCTCCTTGACAAAGCAATATAGTCGTTGGGGCCGATATATCCATTCAAATTCCACTCCAAACGAGCAGAAAAGAAATAAAGGTTCGTCATCCAATAGTTGAAATGTGCCATAACGGGTCGAACAGGAATTAATGAAGGATCATAACCATTTCCAGCAAACTGTTGCTAAGTTTCCCTACTTAGTTCATCGCTCCACGCACCAAGAATAATTTTTTCTAAGTGAGAATTTGAGCACGAAACCTGAGATCAATTCACCCTGAGATCATTGCCTTGTTCCCATACTATTCACTGTAGTCTCTAAATTCCTTTCACACCCGAGCTAGCTGACCCAAGCTTGTATGTCGGATGAACTTAGTGTTGCTGAGAAAGTAGTTGAAGAAGTTTTAATTGACTTAATGATTGAGATACTCATGTCGGAGCAATGATTGTCTACAGGTGTATAGGCATCTTCCTCGGGAGCATTGCCATCTTCCCCCTCCACTACTTGAGAAAGACCATCCCAACCACCTTTGGAAAGATGATCTAAGCTCGAAAACGACTTCGCCACTGTGAAGATGATCCCAAGTATCTTGCCTAAGTATATCCCACCCCTAAGTGACACAGTGAATCAAGAAATTGTACCCAGAGACTTCAACTATGCTTTGGTCACTAAGTACCTCCCAAAAGGGGTGCACGTAGTTCGTGCTAACTAGGATAAGCTCACAGTGTTGAAATTTAGTTATTTTAACCTTGGAGATCACAAAGTATACAATATGCTAGCCCCGCACAAGTACTTAAGTTGAGATCATGCCAACTGTTCACTGAAGTTGAGAACCAGGCATCCGAGCTTGAATAGGTTGTCATCACTGTAGAACATCGCATGGAAGGACTAGTGAATGACGTAGTGATCCAGGAGTTCACTGAGCAAGAGGTTGTCGCACTGCAGTAGGTCGAAGTAGCTTGGGACAAGATCGAGACATTCGAAGTGGATTTGATCAGACCAGAGTGACTCAGGATGAGTCATAGGTGAGTGTTGGGGGCTTGTTGGCCCTTGAAGAAGTTTTGAGGAATACTTGGTCATATTTGACCATTTTTTGACTTTGAATCCTTCCAAAGATGGAGTGTCAGGTGAAGCAAATATCACGGGATCTTGGCCCACTTTTTGGGACCTTTTAGGGTTTTGGGTTAATGTAATGGCAAAGGGATGTTAGCCCATGGGTTTATCCATGTTAGTAGCTAAGCAATGTAAGAGAGGGCGACAAGATAAGATAAGTACTAGTAAAGGCTTTGTATATATTGTGTGACCGAATTGCAGAGTTGAGTGCGAGTGTTGTAAGTGTTGATTGCATGGATTGTAAGAAGGCTCTGTGCTAGATCTACTCGAGGAAGGAGGATCTGGCAAGGTGCGCGCATATCTCCTATCTTATGTGGAGTGTTATCAATGAAATTTCATCCACAAATGGTTACAAGAATTCAGCATCGCCAAATAGTTATGAGGTCACCCATGGACAAAATTAAAGTGTGCCATGAATACATAGGGCACACGTGCATATGCATGAAACAGAAACGTAGGAAAAGTGCACATGCGTCTGATGCGCGACTGTGGTCGCAAAAATCCATGCACATTTGAGAAAGATGCATTTATGAGAGTGGTTCGCCTCCCACCCACTTCTGGTTCAACTTCCAAGTTGATTTGACACTCAAATCTAGACTGGATCCGACTGGGTGGCTGGTCAAAGACCTAGAAATGCCCTAATTAGCCTCTTTACACACTACAAGCTGGTTGCACAATACCTCAAAGAGGTGCTATAAAAAGGCCATGGGTGCACTTCATTTTTTAAGGAATTCAATAGAAAATTTATGCTTCTACTATTATCTTGAGGAATTCTCTATTCTCACCAAGAGTATACTAGCACCATTGCATTAGGCAATCCATCTCACCCCTTGAGTGGATTAGCAAAGAATTTTTTCACCATTTTCATTCAAAGTTGTAAGAAGAGATTATTTGTGGAGGTCCAAGAGCCCTCCCTTGGAGGAAGAAGGGACTCATAGTCCTCTTTCTTCTTGGTGTTTTCTTTCACTAATATCAACCTTACCATTGGTGACATGGGTCTTGTTGTTTATTTTGTCCTTATGTCCATAGGCTCATTAGTTTAGTCATTATTTTATTTCTTAGTTTAATTCTTAGTTATTCTTTTGTATTTCTTTCTCTAACCCTTTTCCTTGCAGCTGGCCTGCTTAGCAAACCCAACTAAGCTTGCAAGAACCTCTGTTTTTCTCACTAAGGTGATGAAAGAGGCGCAACAGATTGGCAACTCCACTGGGGAAAGGTATCAATTTCCTACCCCATTTGGGTTTTTATAGATCTTCTTTGGTTTATTTAACTTGCAGGTGCATTAATCGGCCTAAGTCAACCTGCAAAACATCCAATTCCAAGTTGAATTGAGAGAATTCCATCTAGAATTTTCTTTCACGGTCATGTGTCATCTGTGCATGGGTTTTTTGGCCCACAAACACACATCATGCACACATGTGCCTAAGTCACAGTTCTATTTTGTGCACCTGCTCCCATAAGCTCATTTCGGTTTGTGCACAGGCGCTCAGTGCGCCTCTATCTACACTGCGACCCACGCACCTGTGAAAAAAATACACATTGTAAGGTTTTTTGAGATTTGGGGAAGGCCCTTAGCCTTCTTAAAAGTGATTTCATGCATGTTTTAAGATACACCACACTTAGTTCCCTCTTCATATAAAGGGATTAGTCAAAACACATAGGCACTTAGGGGGTTTAAAATCATTATTTCCTCTTTTGCTTTCATTTTTGCCACATGGATGGCTTGCTTTGACTAAAAGTATAAGTTGGAAATCATTTGTAATCACATAAAACTTGCATTGGGACTAGAAGTTGGATAAAAATCGCTTAGTATGCTCTTCTCTTGCGCTTCCAAGCGACCTTGAGAATCAGGAAAAGATTGTAGGACAATGTCATCTCCCTTAAGAAGATTAAAACCTTTAACAGAGGACAACAACCCCTCTTGGGACTCCTCTTAGTTTACTTTTCAAACACATCTTAATGTTGTAACGGGCCCATACATGCCCACATGCTACAAAGATAGGATAGTGTTGAAATTTACTTTCTTAGATTAAATAACTAGGGAAGTTTAAAGGTTTTGTAACGGGCCCATACATGCCCACATGATCACAATCTAGGATAGTTTCAAAGCTTTTCTTAGATTAAATCACAATAGGGAGTTAAAGGAATAGTAAAGGACCCACTTGTCCACATGCTAGCTTCCTAGGGACTTTTGAATTACGTAAGGTTGTACCAAAGGCACTTAGTTAATTAGGTAATCAACATTTGTAAGGACTAAGCAAAGTCCACATGCAGCAAGGTGACACCTAATTCATTAAAATATTGGCACACATTCACTCACACACAAAAGTCACTTATCACTCACATAGTTTCTTCTTGAAATGTGGAGGTCAAACTAAGTTTCCTCCAAAGGGATTCCAAAACATCCCACCCTTTTCTTGACGAAACTATCCACTCCCATTTAATTTTCAACGAGGTTGGTTCACACCCCCAACCTCTCAAACAACTACATATAATTTTTTTCTAAAAACTCACTAAGTTTTCCTCCACAGGAGGTGCCAAAAGAAATTTTTTAGTCTAGGTAGGATTTCGGGGATAGACATCCAAACAACTCCCCATTATCTAGTTCTCACATTGTCAAAACAATAGAAGTTGTCAAATAGGGAACTAAAAATCCTCCAAGTCAAGTGTTCCTAACACCATAAGGTAAGGAGATACCTGTGAAGGGTTGAAGGCCGAGGTCTGGTTGTTCTGTGTGTTCCCCCTTGAGGCACCCACCTCTTGGACAAGATCTAGCCTGTGACCCATTTCTTAGGCCAAAAATCTAAATGCCGCACTTTGACTAAGGTACCCAGTGACCAAATTTTAGGACATCTACCCAGGTTGCAATTGTGGGCTGCAATTGCACCTTGATCAGATTTTGTGTGGCTATTGGGAAGTATCACCAACTCTTTCAAGATATGCCCCCTTTACCCCTCATTATAACTGATTATTTCATCCTTCACTAGTTTATCTTCTGGTGACTTCAGACCCCACTGTTGAGTACTATTGGAAGGTCCAGTGCTATTTGAGAGGAAGGGTGTTACATCTTTTAGGACACAAGAATTTGTTTTCTTTGATTCCCCACATGGACAAAACCCACTCATCCACATATATGCTTCTTTGTGAAAACATTTTATGTATGATGCACTTCTGATTACATTTTGATTTATATATATATATTGTGTAAAGTTCAAAATTTGCAACAAAGGCTCTTGTTTATTTTCTCTCATCACATTTTTCACACACCCACTCAGCTAGTCGGACATCATAGAGGACCCACCGAACCCTCGTCATTCCAGACACTTACTAAAAATCCCTCCTATTTTAGGGGGAGTTCCTAGTCTTGCCAACTCATCGGCACCACCTTCACACACTCCTGTGAGTGCCATTGTCTTAGGATCAGCCTTGCTTGGTTCCACATTACTTGGTTCCACTTCCCAAGGTCCTCCGTCCACTCGCTCTCCTTTACATGGAAGCGTGGGGACAAATTCCTCTCAAGGGGGAAGTACCAACCCACCTAGTCCCCCTCAAGGGTCAGGCTCACAACACACTCACACTATGGCTAGAGCTAATCCTCCCACCCCACTGTAGATTCCATATTTGGCCTCTCTTAACATACCAGATCTAACCAAACTCACAAATTATCTTATATTACATGACCCCACATGGCCTGCAATGCCTACCAAACTACCTTCAGACATCCCCAAGTTTAAAGGAAAGGCAGGTGATGACCCTGCCAACCACGTTATGACTTTCCACCTATGGTTCTCTTCCAACAACATTATGGATGATTCCATCAGACTACGATTATTTCAATGCACACTCACTGGCCCATCAGCCAGATGGTATGTAGACGAAAAATTGGGGTCCCATGCGACTTTCAAGTCCTTGGCCAAAGCATTTTTTACCTTCTTCCAATTATCAATCTGCCATGACAGTGGTCTTGAACTACTCTCTAATTTCAAACAAACCTCACCCACACATATCACTGATCACATTCATGAGTGGTGTAGATGACGTAGTTTGTGCAAAGCTAAAACCACCAAACAACAATGTCTTTATTGGTTTCTCAGATCACTTGTCTCTCTCCTCAGTAAAGATGTAGCTTCCACCTTCCCTCAATTTGAAGAGGAAGCCATCAGTAAGGCTCAACAATATGACCTCATCTATTCATAATCAAGGTACTTATACATAGTACTTCCTAACCTCCCCAAACCCGTGCCATTCGGTCAAGACAAACCCAGGATGTCCTCAACCCAAACCACCACCAATGTATGGCACACCTAAATATCCATCGGTGTATGGGTGAACCTCTTATTACCCCCCACCCCCTTATCAATAGCCATACCCTGTTTCTATTCCTCCACCCATCAATGGGCCACTATCGACACCCCCAATACACCCACCTATCCAGACAAGTTCTGGTACCCACTCTACCTCAGCTTATACTTTAAGTACTAGCGAAAGTGCCATGCCTTCCTACGTACCTTACGGATCACAAATCCCACAGAATCCATACTTTCCATTTCCTGGTCCACCACAACCTATGGTTTCCCTACACCCTCATGCTAGGGTGAATTTTGTTCAACCCTCTCCCATTCAGCCATATCAAAATTTCGAACAGCTGAATATGAAAAATCTGACCCATTCGTCGAATAATTCCAAAAATAAAGGAAGAAACAGGAACAATAACAACCCAGGATAAGGCGGGAATCAACCCCAACAAAACCAACCTACTGGGGGCAACAAGAACCAAGGGAATCAGAACCCCCAGGGGGGAAATAACAACAGGCATCAAGGGAGAAATAACAATAATATCAAAACCACTTTCCCTTGTGCCCTTTGTGGTGAGTTCGGTCATTATACTCATCATTGCCCCCAAATCACTAATTTTAAATAGCTGAAAGACTTAGGCAGTCTACCACATCCTCCAGCACCACCTACCCCTCAGCAGGTCCCACAACAATACGTGCAACAACCCCCCCAGCCATACTGCAGAATCCCATTCCACACCAAGGTATGATAAACACCCAATAGGACACGCATCCTACCCCACCTCAGTTAGGATAGTACCTCAACCCAAACAATCCCGCAGATCATACTATCCTCCTCACCAGTGAGGAAGAAATCCTTCTGCAAACACATAACCATCAGTATTGTATACCCATTGAGTCTCCTCCCATTCCCCCAGAACCAACCCCAATACCGATGGGACCCCTGTTGGTAATCCCTCGCCCTATTGCCAAAACACCTCTTTGCATCCCTCGCATCCCATTGCGTAGGAATGTCCACAACCCCCAGGCTAGGGCGGCTCATAATTATAGTTTGTTTGATGACTTAGCACAATCCCCGGCTACCATGTTAGTCTTAGAAGTCCTTCAAACTTGTACCACTCAACGAAAATCATTACTTTCTGCCTTGGGGGCAGTCGACCCCGCGGACACCCAACTCATCACATTTGATATTGATAGTGGAGAACCTCACCTTCCTGCTCTGATCATTTTTCAAATCCCAATAAAAATTCAGAACATTACAATTCATCGGTGCATCATCGATGAAGGTGCATCCACATGCATTATGTCCAAATCTGTATGGAAGAAACTTGGTTCCCCCGAATTCATACCATCTGCCATTACCTTACTGATCAGAATCTGGACCAGGGGTCAAATTTTACCTCAAAAATGAAAGTTCTCAGAATTGCCTCAAAACAAATGGGTTTGTATCCCTCGTCGTCACGAACCCAACGCAATTTGTTTCGTCTCAAACGGACGTCGGGAGCGAAAGTTATCGCAATCTGTTCAAATCGCCAAACAGGTAAAAAAAGTGCTGACAGGGCAGGCCGTACTGCCACGTGGCAGAGGCCGTACATCTGACTGGACATCCGTACGGTGACTTGGCAGGCAGGTGACATGGCAATTTTCTGATTGGTTGTCTACGGGCGAATTGTATGGTGACACGTGGCACATTTGTGGAAAATTGAAAGGTGCCACGTGGCCCAATGAGGGGCTGCCACGTGGCACCCCAATTTTGACAAGTTGGTCTTGGGTTCAAAAGATTTTGGGGTCGACCGGATTTGAACCGGTGACCTCCCCACATTGCCAACGCTTTAACTCAGTTCAACGTGCCAACGCGCCACATGTGTGGGTTTATTTAACTTATGGTTGATTAAAAACTATGGTGGGCGGAGTTATATTAAAATTCATTTTTTTAATGCGCAAAACAAAGAGCTGAAGGGATTCGACCTTGGGTCTCCCACAAGAAAGCCCCGCGCCTTAACCACACGGGCTAGGGTGTTGGTTTTATTACAAAAGGGTGCGTTTCATTTAAAAAGGTGACACTTGTCTGGAGGCGCATGGAAAAGGGGGGCTATGTGGCGTTTAAACCCCCGGTTCCTTTACATTATCATATGACCAGCTTGGGTGATAGCGCGCGGGGGTAACATATTATATGTGTTCAAACCGCCGGTTATATTACCATTCACATGACCGTTTGTTCAAATGTTTGCACGCGCGGTTTTTAAAACAAAAAATGGTTCAAACTTTATATTGGCGCGGTTTAAAAATGTGCACGGGTTTGATAACCTTTTTATGCCACCGTTGTGTAGTCTTACATGTGACCACAATACACCATTGCGCGC
>JASDQU010216837.1:4504-17684 GCA_032191745.1 Picea mariana | reverse complement strand
CACAAGTTCTTTGGATGAAACAAACTTTGACAGATATACAGGTTGAGTATGATGAGCCCATTCCAATATATTGTGATAATACAAGTACCATCAGTATCTCAAAAAACTCGGTGATGCACTCCAAGACGAAGCACATTCCAATCAAGTATCACTTTCTATGGGAACACGTTGCAGAAAAGAAAATTAGAGTTGAGTATGTGGGCATAAAAGAACAAGTGGCAGACATATTTACAAAACCACTTCCACGGGAAGCCTTTGAATATCTTCGCCAAAGAATTGGAGTTTTTTCTACTCCAAAATGAATGTTTTTCGAATGATTTTTGAATGATTATCTTATATGTCTTAGATGTACATGAGGAAGCACCATAAGAGGACAGTTCAATCAGGGGGGGCAACCCCGGATGGAAAGATACCTTTGACATTGATGACAAAAGGGGAAATATTTATCATATGTAAAGGACAGAGGCATGATTCCAAGGGGAGCAGATTTATCAGATGCAGAGGACAGAGGAAAATTTATCAAATACAGAGGACAGAGGCATGGTTCCAGGGGCAGCATGAGTGATATGATCTCAGTATTTCATCAGAGTGTTGCCATCAATGCCAAAGGGGGAGATTGTTGATTAAGGTTGGTTCTCATTGATATCAACCCTTGAAGAAAGCCCCACGGCACAAAGGTTTGGGTAATGGACCCAATATTGTTTGATGTAAAGATGACTCATTATTGTCTTGTCATGGTTGATAAGAAGTAAAGATGGATGAACTCCAAAGTGGTCCCCTTATGGTGAAATCCCTCACGGGAAGATGCTTTGCGGAGTAAGAGAACCCATGCTTAATTGTGGAATAATGAGATGAAGGACAATGAATTTGTCAGGTAAACTATCCTAGATGGATAGTGCTTCTCATTCCATTTCCGGTGGTAATGGACCCAAGTTTGTTTGATGGATAATGGTATGAGTTATGATATATTTTCAGATAATACTATTCTATATTGATAATACATGTCATTCAATTTATGGTAGTATGTGGAACGTCACATAACTCCTCACGGTTTGAGAGTTATGGCCTTACGAAGTTGGAGGACCCTCATATGTCATCTAGAAGCCCCAAAAGGTCAAAGTAGTCAAAGTGGTTTAAGAGTTTTTAAAAGGTAAATAATAAAGTGAAGTAATGAGTGTATTATAATTCAAAGTGAATAAAAAATAAATTTAATAGAGAAATCAGAAGTGGGTTAAAATAAGGAAAGTGGGNGAGGACCCTCATATGTCATCTAGAAGCCCCAAAAGGTCAAAGTAGTCAAAGTGGTTTAAGAGTTTTTAAAAGGTAAATAATAAAGTGAAGTAATGAGTGTATTATAATTCAAAGTGAATATAAAATAAATTATTTCAATAATAAATTTAATGGAGGAATTAGAAGTGGGTTAACCCTAAAATAAGGAAAATTGGGCCAAGTGACCTAGAAGATGTTTTTAAGGAAGCTACTTGGAGAGTATAAATAAGAGGTAAGGCTCTCTCATTTCAATCACACTTGAGCATATTGAATATCTATAGGTGTTTGAGGTAACCAGGGATATCTAAGCCAAAATTATGAGGGAAGGTGAAGAAAAGAAGGCCGAAATGCAAGGAAGGATAAATTCTTTTGATGGTGCTTTCTAAGGGTACAGTCTTTAGTATGATGTGTAACAGTTTCATATAAATTCAACAAATATTATGTGCGGGGCACGCTCTACAAGGTCACTCTCTAGAATAAGCCAGAATTCAGCAAGTTTCATATCTTTATACATTATAGGTACAAAGTTATGATTACTTCAAGTTAGGGTTGTTGACTAATCCAAAACTAGGCATGTGAGACTAAAGAAAAGTTTGATGAAAATGTTAGTCTCTTGTTGTTGAAGTTAAGGAAGGTTTGCAGGAATGTGATCATATACACCAGGTCTATTAAAGAGCTACAAATCATATTTGGATGATGAAAGTGATGAGGGCTTTTGGTTGAAGTACATGTTGAGTACATGGTTGAGACAAGTAGTTGATGAGTTGGCACATACATGAGGTGTATAGTTGATGATGTTGGTACATATTGATGAGTCATAGTTGATGAGTAGTTGACACCTGATTGGTACATACTTGGTACATGGTTGGATGCACTTGTTTATGGTACAAGTTGATTATAGGTTATTTGGTACAGGTTGGTGCATGGTTGATGCACTTGTTTATCGTACAGGTTGATTACAGGTTGAGGTACAGGTTGATGCATGGTTGATGCATGGTTCAGATTTATTGGTACAGGTTTACAGCGGTATATCTGACAGTGATAGGTTGACAGTGGTTCCATCGTTCTACTTCTACTTCAGGGTGGCAGGAGGAGGCAACGATAGGTGGTTGTAGCCACCTTCCAGTTTTAGTCGGAGAACATAAGGGGTTGTAGCCAGAGAATTGAGGAGTTAGAGTTTCTCTCAGGTTGTAGCCTGAGAAACTAGGGGGTTGGATCCTCCTTCCAGTTGCAGCTGGAGAACAAAGGAAGTTGGTGCTTCCAATGAATGTAATTCTTCAAGACATATAAGAAAAAGCATTATGTGGTTTTCTCCCGATTTGGGTTTTCACGTAAAACACGGGTGTATTGTGTATGTGTATGTTTGTTCATTTGTTCATTGTTTATTTACTCTGCAGTTATTGGATGATAATTCTTCATTGATATAATACTTGGATTATATGGTTAAAAAGGATTAAATTGCTCTATTACTGAGTCACCCCCCCTCTCAGTAATCCAACAATTGGTATCAGAGTAGGTTCTCTCAGAAATCAGTTTAACCACTGAAAGGTAGATCATGGAGAGTACCAACTCATATAAAAATGGAATACCACAGTTTGATGGACAGAAGTATGTTTTTTGGAGCATAAGGATGAGGACATATATACAGGCACAGGGATTTCAAGTTTGGCAATCAATTGTAAATGGATACACAGCACCAGCAGTTCCACCAACAAATGACAAAACAATAAAACTTGGTGAGAATAATTCCAAAGCCACAAATACACTTTTGAATGGTCTCAGTGATACGGTATTCACCAAAGTTGCACACTGTAAATCCGCTAAAGAGATTTGGGACAAGCTTCAAAATATTTATGAAGGAGATACAAAAGTCAAAGAAGCAAAGCTTCAGACTTACAGAGGCCAATTCGAACAGGAAGATGAAGATATCGCAGCCTACTTCTTACGATTCGATGAAACAGTGAATGCAATCATAGGATTGGAAGAAGAAATTGAAGAATCTGTAATTGTTCAAAAGATACTAAGATCTCTTCCTATGAGATTCAACCCTCAGATATCAGCACTAGAAGAAAGATCAGATCTGGACTCAATAAGCATGGACGAACTGCATGGAATCTTCACAGCATATGAAATGAGAATTGAGCAAGAAAATCCATATGTAAAAGAAGCAGCCTTCAAGGCATCCAAAAGATCAAATCAAAAGAAAAGGAACAAGAAGAATATAGTAGCAACAGTGACGCCTCGGAAGATGATGAAAAAGTGGTCAACTTTGTAAAAAGAATGAACAAGGGAACCAACGGTAGGTATAGAGGTAAGCTCTCTTTAATTTGTTTTAATTGTGATGGTATTGGTCATTTTGCTAACAAATGTCCTCATAAGAAAAAGAGAAATGATGAAGGTTACTCAAAAGAAAAACACACATATAAAGGCAAAAGAACTACAAAGAAAGTTTTCAAGAAAAGCTTATACACCAAAGAAGACATCTCATTATCAGATGAAGATGAAGTCAGTGACAATGAGACAGGAAGAGTTATATTCATAGCAGTAAAAGACTCTGACAAAGAAGACTTCAAAGAAGAATATGAAGAAGCCGAAGAAGAATGTGAAGAAGTCGAAGAAGAAATTGAAGAGGTAGAAGTTGACTATCGAGAAGAATTAATGTGTGCCATAGAAGTTATCAGAAGAGAAAAGAAAAAAGAAAAAGAAAAAACTACAAGCAGAACTAGAGAAAAAAAAGGACACTCGAGAACTAGAACAAACGATCACAAAATTGAAGGTTCAAATAGAAGAAGATAAAAGAATTGAAGAAGCACTCAAAGAACAACTAGAAGAAAATGACAAGATCATTGCAAACTTGGAAGCAGAGGTTGTCACACTAAGAAATGATATTCAAAAAAAAAATTATGCAGAATAGCTCAAAAGTTCTGGATGACATTATCAGTAGTCAAAAATCTCATCTTGACAAGTTTAGACTTTGATACAATCAGACAGAAAAGGGATCAAGCTCCAAAACAATAGAGCAAGAAACAAATCCAAAGAGCTATGCAGAAACAATCAAAGATGATAGGAAGATATACAAGGAAGATTACAGGGACACTCCTCCACCAAGAAGATTCAGATTTCAGAATCAACAACAGACAGATATACCTCAAGAAGAAGAAGGATTCATAAGAGCACCTCCCTTCAGAAGATATTCAACTCCCAAGTATCAAACTATAGTTTTTGGTTTATGTTATGCATGTAATAATTTTGGACATAAAGCTATGAATTGTGGAGCTAACAACAGGAACAGTAACAACTTTGAGAGTTATACACAAAGGGATTATTCAAGGAGACCTAGTGACACACAAAGAAGAAGTTACAACAGGTTTGAATCTTTGAGCACTAAAGTGGAATGTTACAAATGTAACAATTTTGGACACATGGCCAAGGATTGCAAAATGACAGTACCTCCTAAAGAACCTCAACAGAATAACAATAGTCACAGACAAGAACCTCAGAAAATGACATGGATAAGAAAGCACAATCAGTATAACAATGAAGAATGCACAGTCGCTCTACAAGCTAAGCAGAAGAAACACGGTTGGTATGTTTATAGTGGATGCTCAAAACACATGATAGGTGATAAAGACAAATTTCTTACATTACGAAAAGAAAAAAATGGATCAGTCTCCTTCGGAAATGATAATTCATCGAAAATCATTGGAGAAGGCACAGTCTAAATTGGGAACAAGAATGAAAAGGCACAAAATGTTCTATTGGTAGAAGATATGAAGCATAATCTTCTAAGTGTGAGTCAAATATGTGACGAAGTTCATAAACTTACTTTTGATTCAGAAAAGTGTGTAAGAAAAGAAGGTTCAGGGAAATTGATCGGTACAACTGCAAGAACTTCAAACAACATATATGTGTTAAGTGAAATTGGAAATGAAAAGTGTTGTCTAGGAAAGGAAGATGAAAGTTGGCTATGGCATATAAGAATGGGTCACGTGCATTTTGATAACCTTGTCAAATTCAGCAAAAGAGAAGCATTCAGAGAAATGCCCCAGATCACAAAACCAACCAACACTTTATGCAAGCATTGTCAACAAGGAAAGCAAACAAAGACCATGTTCAAATCAAAGGAATATTCCACAACAAGACCACTAGAAATTGTGCACAGTGATCTAGTTGGACCAACTACAACAAAGGGCTTAAAAGGTGAAAAATACTTTATGTTATTAGTTGATGATTATACAAGAATTACTGCAGTTTGCTTTCTCAAGAACAAGTCAAAAGCTTTTGAAAACTTCAAGATCTACAAGGAAATGGTTGAAAATGAGATGGATTCAAGAATCAAATGTTTGAGATCTAATAATGGAGGAGAGTTCACTTCAAAGGAATTTATGGACTACTGTAGCAATCATGGAATAAAAAGGCAATTCTTTGTTGCTAGGACACCTCAAAAAAATGGAGTTGTTGAAAGAAAGAACGGGACAGTACAAGAAATGGCTCGAACAATGCTAATGGATTCCAAATTGATAGATATATTTTGGACATAGGTAGTGCATACAACAGTTCACATTCAAAACAGAGTAATGCTCAGAAACAACATTGATAAAACTCCCTACGAGCTATGAAAAGGAAGACCAACAAATGTGAAGCACTTCAGAGTTTTTGGAAGCAAATGCTACATCAAAAGAGAATGGGAAAGTTTGACTCTCATGTGGACAAAAGAATACTTGTTGGTTACTCAAGTACAAGGAAAGCATACAAGTGTTACAATCTAAGATTGAACAAAGTTGTGGAAATCATCAACGTAACAATTGATGAAACAGGCAGATCAGAATCAAAGGAAGAAGAAAACAAATCAATGGAACAACTTTTCAAAGAAGAAGATGAAAAAGAAGTAGAAGAGGAAGATGAAGATGAAGAAAATCCGATAGAAGCAGAAGAGCAAGTTCAGAAAGTATCTCCAAAGACACCTAGCAAACGAGTACAGAAAAATCATCCTTCAGATCATATTATTGAAACAAAGATGTAGGAGTTGAGACTAGAAGAAAAATCCGTTCACCAGAACAAACACACCTAGCACTCTTATCTACAATTGAACCAAACTGTTTTGAAGAAGCCAGCAAGGATGAATTTTGGAATAAGGCCATGGATGAAGAATTGGATTAAATAGAGAAAAATGACACTTGGGAATTGGTTCCAAGAGCAAAGAATAAAAATGTGATCGGCACAAAATGGGTTTTCAGGAATAAATTGAATGAAGATGGACAAGTTACAAGGAACAAAGCTAGATTGGTATGTGTTATAACCCTATAATTCATAGGATCATCTGGTGACTCAAAAAATTTCACTCTGGATGTATTTTGGCTTGCAAATAATATTTCATTTCTGCAAATCATTTTAAAGGAAAAGAAAAGAAAATTCATGATTTTTTACGCTAAGTGGTGTTTCCTAACCTCATGGAGACAAAAACAAGAGAAGCAATGCACAAAACCCACAAAAAGTACTAAACCTAAGTTTTTGTTGCATTCACGCCTAGAGGATAAAGAACGCGCTTAGATCGATGGTCGATCTAGCTGCACGTAGATCAATGGCTGACAGTGGATTCTGGACCCCCTCGACCATTCTGATTTTAACGGTGGGGGGGGTCTGGAATGGTAATTAACAAGTGTGCACAAATCTACGGTCATTCTTACAGTGCGCACATGGACAGTCTACAAGCAATTCTAGACCCCCTCGACTGTTCTGCCTTTAACGGTGGGGGGGGGTCCAGAATGAGGCAGTTTTTCCTGGTGGGCCCTATCCCAATGTGTCATCAATCCATTGCATCATACCTCCTCCGCTCCAGACCACTTACTACTTACCACCATACCGATAATACCATATCGCCCCTACCTCATGACATCATCCTCCATTATCCCGCCACCCATCAATGAATAAACAAACTTAGGATAATAAAATTATTGGTTAGTTTAATAAGGTAATTGACCATAAATAAAAGATTAGATTAATTAATAATGTTAGTAATTAGTAAATAGGTTAATAAAGTTAGGGTAATTAGACAAATAAGCCAGGTTGAGTCTTGTTAGAAATTAATTAATTAATTAATTAATTTAGTTAATTAGTAGTAAGGTTAGTGTTTATTAATTTAACATTAATTAAATGAAACACAAATTAAAAAACATAAAACAAAAGCGTAAAACATTAATAAAACAAATAAAAAATAAGAGGAAAGGAAAACACGTAAAACATATAAAAACAATACAATAAAAAATTAAAAGTCAAAACGCATATAATAAATAAATCAAAAAATTTAAAAGGTAATAAAACAAAACATCCTAATTTCTACCCACCCACAACTTTACCTTCACACATCCCCAAAATCTAATCAACGGACATAAAAAATTCTGGACCCCCCCCCCATGCTTTTCAAACTTTAACAGAGGGGGGGGGTTCTGAAAAGTGGTATTGGGAGGGACACTTGTCACCTATAGGTGATTTTGGACCCCCCCCCCCTCTCCCAATACCACTTACCACCTCAGGGGGGCTCCGGAATACCACCTTTCCCCCAAAAACCGCCCTTCCCCAAAAACTCAAAACCGCCATTTTTGCCATTTTGACCAGTTTTTTCCCAGGAAGGATTCCAAGCAAACGAAAACAAATTTTGGAAAACCGATAGAAAATTTTCTCCATAACGGGATGAAGAATAAAAACCTCTTTCAGTTTTTTCACAGGTGCCACCATCTGGGAGAATCGAAGCTATCTTTCAGCCTCATTTTTCAGATTTTTGGTTTTTCTATTACAGTCCCGATTTTGCGGGAGATGTTACGGAGAGATGGAGGCGAATTTGGAAAACCCAAAGGAGGTTTTTGTCTAGAACATGCCCTTGTACAATAACCTTCTTCATTTTTTTCCCAGGTGTCATCATTGAACAGAAACAAATGTCTGTACGGACCCCTTTTTTGCATAAATTCAGCCCGTCTTTCATGGCAGACAATTCAGGATTTTTGGGGATTTGTTGCTATTTTTGGCCGAAACAGTTGAATCCGAATTCAAAAAATTGTTGGGGGGTCTCTCCTATTTATTTGATGTGAGTTTAATGTAAAATGGTTGATGATTGAGCTCAGGATTCATTCCCCACAGGGGATACATTGTAATTTTCTTGATGACTTTCCAGAAATAAAAAATTATAGCTGCAGGATTCTTGTGTTAGACTCCCTGGTGATTTTTTTCTTTGAGTAACTTTTTTCTTGCTCTGTTAATCCATTTGATGTTTTCCCTGATCCAATCATTGAAAGAAATATTATGAACAAAACCTATTTTTTGCACTCAGTTTCTGGTCTTTTAATGGTCTGGATGTTTTTGTCTAAAGTTGAGCATAGGAATTCTTATCTACTCCTCTGCTTGGTGGATTTTCCCTTCTTTTCCTCTCCTCCACTTTCACTTAATTCAATTTGATCCAGCATTCTTTCTATCCCGCATTGTGGAGACAATCTTTACATCTGAGATAGATCCATTTTCAGAAAGGTAGACCTCATGGCCCAATGAAAATTCGAGTTTTCAATCTCCCAAACACCTCAAATCTAAAAATCCAAGCTTTGAACTCATTATCTAGCCTAATATATATTCAAACAAATCTATATCAAATAGAGAGATCCCTCTCTGAGTCTTGGAGGGATAGATCCGAGACTCGAAGTGGTTTTGATGTTGCCTCTGTGACTACCTCCACAGCCTTGGGCAAATTACAGAGTGATAACAGTATGTAAAGGATATGCACATATTGAAGGAATCGACTTTGAAGAGACATTTTCCCCAGTTGCCAAAATGGAAGCAATCTGTTTACTTTTAGCTTATGCATGCTCCAAAAATGTTAAAGTATATCAGATGGACATAAAATCAGCTTTTCTGAATGGGGAACTTGAAGAAGAAGTCTACATTGAACAACCAGCAGGATTTCAGTTGTCAGAGAACATAGGCTATGTATGTAAATTAAAGAAGGCCTTGTATAGTCTAAAACAGGCTCCTAGAGCATGGTACTCTAGACTGGATAAGTATCTGCAGCAAGTAGTGTTTAGAAAAGGAAGTGCAGACAGCAACCTCTACATCAAGGTAAGTCAAGGTAATATTTTATTAATTGAAGTTTATGTTGACGATATTATTTTTGGTAGTGATGATGACATGTTAAGCTAGAAATTTGCAAAAGACATGCAGAATGAATTTGAAATGTCATTACTTGGAGAACTATCCTTCTTTCTGGGACTTCAGATATGTCAAAGCAACTAAGGAATTTTTATTTCTCAAACCAATTATATCAGAGAAATGATAAAGAGGTTCGGAATGGAAGATTGCAAACCAGTTATCACTCCCATGCAAACCAGTTGTAAGTTGAGCAAAGATGATGATTCGAAGTCTACAGATCAAAGGCAATATAGGTCAATGATTGGCAGCCTACTATATGTGATAGCATTCAGACCAGATGTAATGCAAGCAGTTGGACAGGTGGCACGATTTCAAGCAGCACCAAAGGAATCACATGTATTAGCAATAAAGAGGATTTTCAGATATCTCAAAGGAACAAAAGAGTTTGGATTATGGTATCCAAAAGGAAAATATCTATCACTTACTGCCTACACAGATGCAGATTGGGCAGGTTGTATTGATGACCAACGAATCACCATTGCAGCAGCGTTCTACTTAGGTGAGTGTTTGGTATCATGGCTAAGCAAGAAACAATCATTAGTATCTCTATCTATAGTCGAGGCAGAGTATATTGCAGCAGCAACATGTTGTACACGGGTTCTTTGGATGAAACAAACTTTGACAAATATACAAGTTGAATATGATGAGCCCATTCCAATATATTGTGATAATACAAGTACCATCAGTATCTCAAAAACTTGATGATGCACTCCAAGACGAAGCACATTCCAATCAAGTATCACTTTCTACGGGAACAGGTTGCACAAAAGAACATTAGAGTTGAGTATGTGGGCACAAAATAACAAGTGGCAAACATATTTACAAAACCACTTCCACAGGAAGTCTTTGAATATTTTCGCCAAAGACTTGGAGTTATTTTTACTCCAAAATGAATGATTTTTGAATGCTTATCTTATATGTCTTATATGTACATGAGGATGCACCATAAGAGGACAGTTCAGTCAGGGGGAGTAGCCCCAGATGGAAAGATACCTTTGCCATTGATGACAAAGGGGGAGAGATTTATCAGATGAAGAGGAAAGAGGCATGGTTCTAGAGGGAGCAGATTTATCAGATGTAGAGGACAGAGGAAAATTTATCAGATACAGAGGATAGAGGCATGGTTCCAGGGGGATCATGAGTGATATGATTTCAGTATTGCATCAGAGTGTTGCCATCAATGCCAAAGGGGGAGATTGTTGATTAAGGTTGGTTGCCATTAATGTCAACCCTTGAAGAAAGCCTCACAGCACAAAGGTTTGGGTAATGAACCCAATATTGTTTGATGTAAAGATGACTCATTATTGTCTTGTCATGGTTGATAAGAAGTAAAGATGGATGAACTCCAAAGTGTTCCCCTTATGGTGAAAGCCCTCACGGGAAGACGCTTTGCAGAGTAAGAGAACCCATGCTTAATTGTGGAATAATGAGATAAAGGACAATGAATTTGTCAGGTAAACTATCCTAGATGGATAGTGCTTGTCATTCCATTTCTGATGGTATGTGGAACGTCACATAACTCCTCACGGTTAGAGAGTTATGGCCATGAGAAGTTGGAGACCCCGGGTTTGGGTAATGGACCCAAGTTTGTTTGATGGATAATGGTATGAGTTATGATATATTTTTAGATAATACTATTCTTTATGGATATTACATGTCATTTCATTTCCAGTGGTATGTGGAACGTCACATAACTCCTCACAGTTTGAGAGTTATGGTCTTACGAAGTTGGAGGACCCTCATATGTCATCTAGAAGCCCCAAAAGGTCAAAGTAGTCAAAGTGGTTTAAGAGTTTTTAAAAGGTAAATAATAAAGTGAAGTAATGAGTGTGTTATAATTCAAAGTGAATGCAAAATAAATTATTTCAATAATAAATTTAATGGAGAAATTAGAAGTGGGTTAACCCTAAAATAAGGAAAGTGGAGCCAAGTGACCTAGAAGATGTTTTTAAGGAAGCTACTTGGAGAGTATAAATAAGAGGCAAGGCTCTCTCATTTCAATCACACTTGAGCATATTGAATATCTATAGGTGTATGAGGTAACCAAGGATATCTAAGCCGAAATTCTGAGGGAAGGTGAAGAAAAGAAGGTCGAAATGCAAGGAAGGATAAATTATTTTGATGGTGTTTTCCTAGGGTACAGTCTTTAGTATGATGTGTAATAGTTTCAAATCAATTCAACAAATATTCTGTGTGGGGCATGCTCTACAAGGTCGCTCTCTATAATAATCCATAATTCAACAAGTTTCAGATCTTTATACATTACAGGTACAAAGTTATGATTACTTCAAGTTAGGGTTGTTGACTAATCCAAAACTAGGCATGTGAGACTAAAGAAAAGTTTGATGAAAATGTTAGTATCTTGTTGTTGAAGTTAAGGAAGGTTTGAAAGAATGTGATCATATACACCAAATCTATTACAAAGCTACAAATCATATTTGGACGATGAAATTGATGAGGGCTTTTGGTTGAGGTACATGTTGAGTACATGGTTGAGACAAGTAGTTGATGAGTTGGCACATACATGAGGTTTATAGTTGATGATGTTGGTACATATTGATGAGTCATAGTTGATGAGTAGTTGACACCTAATTTGTACATACTTGGTACATGGTTGGATGCACTTGTTTATGGTACATATTGATTACAGGTTATTTGGTACAGGTTGGTGCATGGTTGATGCACTTGTTTATGGTACAGGTTGATTACAGGTTTAGGTACAGGTTGATGCATGGTTGATGCATGGTTTAGGTTTATTGGTGACAGGTTTAGGTACAGGTTGATGCATGGTTGATGCATGGTTCAGGTTTATAGCGGTATATCTGATAGTGACAGGTTGACAGTGGTTCCATCATTCTACTTCTACTTCAAGGTGGCAGGACGGGGCAAGGACAGGTGGTTGTAGCCACCTTCCGGTTATAGTTGGAGAACATAGGGGGTGTAGCCTCCTTCTGGTTGTAGCCAGAGAATTGGGGAGTTGGAGCTTCCCTCGGGTTGTAGCCTAAGAAGCTAGGGGGTTGGAGCCTCCTTCCAGTTGCAGCTGGAAAACAAAGGAAGTTGGTGCTTCCAATGAATGTAATTCTTCAAGCCATATAAGAAAAATCATTCTGTGGTTTTCTCCCAATTTGGGTTTCCACGTAAAACACTGGTGTACCGTGTATGTGTATGTTTGTTCATTTGTTCATGGCTTATTTACTCTGCAGTTATTGGATGATAATGCTTCATTTATATAGCACTTGGATAATATGGTTAAAAAGAATTAATTTGTTCTATTACTAATTCACCCCCCTCTCAGTAATCCAACATCTGCGTCTGCAACCTTATAAGAAGACTTCACTCAAAGTTGACCATTGTTAGAAGCTTACTCCCAAATTTTATGGTCCTTATGCCATTCTCAAACATGTGGAGCATGTCGCCTACTAGTTAGCTCTACCCAGTGACTCTAAGCTCCATCCTGTTTTTCATGTCTCATGCTTAAATAAGGTGATTAGAACTAAGTGGAAAAATCAAACTTGTCTCCTTGAGTTGGATGAAGAAGGTTCCATTTGGTTACAACCCCAAGCAGTCTTGGACCAATGTGAACATCATCTTCTTCGGTGCACCATCCAGGAAGTGTTAGTACAATGGAAAGATACAACTCTAGAAGATGTCAAATGGGAGCCTGTTGCCATTCTGCAACAATTTCCTCATCTTAAGCCTTGAGGAAAAGGTTGTTTTTCAA
>JASDQU010216836.1:7835-18187 GCA_032191745.1 Picea mariana | reverse complement strand
CTAGACTACTGAAGCTGATAAATGAAAAACGGTTCCATAAAGACAGTGGTTCCACTAAGTGTTCAGTCAACCATTTTTCCACCAATTCCAGCTGTAGGGCAACACAAATTCCTCCATGGCTGAGGAGAAAGTGTTTCCACTTTCTCACACAAATGAGGGAACATGGCATGAAAAAACTTCTGCAGTGAACCCATTTGGCTTGAGTTGGAAGGTCGCTCTGTTGTCCCACCAAAGAAAGAGAGCTTTGTGCTATGTTTAAGTGACTGTCCAACGGACATTGGAAATCCAAAATGTTGTGAGTGTGATCAGATAAGGGAACATCCTCTTCTAGTTGGGATGGTTCATGCAACTTGATGTTGTTCAAATGAATGACTGGATGGATGACTAGCTATGTTGGAAGGTCCAATTTAAATGCATTTTGGCCTACATATTGAATAATTATATACTGACCATGTGGGAGAACTTGGAGCTTATGATGTCGTTGGCCCTTCAAGCATTGCTTCACCAAATGAGGCCAGACTTTATCCCCAATTATGAACTGTGATGGAACCTAATATCCATCCTATCGGGCTTTATACTTGTTCTGCTCTTGAACACGTTGGACCTGGTTATGAATTTATGCTATGTCTCAAAAAAAAGGAAATGTGCAGTTGTTCCTTTTGATGGTGAAGGGACAAAGTAGAGGCGAGCATGACTGATATCTCATAAGGCACAATAGGCTAAAAACCGTAGCACATTTCGAAAGGAGAATGGCTCGTAGAACTGTGAATGGCCTTATTATCATTGCATTGTACAGTGTACAAATAGATATCCTATTACTTATGCTTATGGTAGAATATGCACAGGGCACGAGTGAGTTTGTGGTTCACCATTTCTATTTGGCCATATGTTTGACGATGAAAGGAAATGGAAAATTGCAGTTTACAACCCAGCAAATGACTGAGGGATTTCTAAAAATGACTAAGTAATTAGGAGTCACAATCAAACATGATGATGAGGGGGCAGCCAAAATGTGTCAAAATAGATATGGAACCTTCTAAATGATAAGCTCTTATTGCAGGGGATGTTGGAAAAGAAACATACAATAACAAAAAATGGCATTATGTTGGTGGTAAGGAGCCCATAGATATGGAATCTTAGGGCTAGTAGAAATGGTCAACGATTGTGAGAGACCAAGCTTATGTTGTCATGCTTGTACTGCAAAAAGTGTGACAATGAAGAAAGGAAATCACTGATTTCTTCATGGTAAGATAAAAAAAATTAGCATTGTAAATGATTCAAGGTTTGAGGATTGTAAACTAGGGGATAGGGCTAAGTCTAGCAGGAGGAGGCTAAATCTGGCGGGATTGTGGAGTTTATGGGACCCAATAGGTCACAGATCACAAGCGCACCAGATCAATGGTCAGGGATCATTTCGGGGGGAGGAGTTACACAAAGGATAATTCTCGAAGGCAGGCGAAAAAATAAACCAAGTTTTTGGGTCAGGACCACATGGCTCCACTAGGTGCATTTCGGGGTGAGAAGCGGGTTTCCCCAAACCACTTCCCCGTGCCCCCGAAATTGGAAAAGTATATAAAGAGCACCCATCATTTATTTTACTATTTTTCAAAAAATACTGGAACATTTGAAAGTTGGCGCGACCACTCCATTCAACTGAAGCTCAACAGTACGCCAAGCTCACACCTTTTTTCGCTCATTTACAAGTATTTTTCATTGCCACCATGGACCTTATCATAATGTCAGTGATAGAGTGAGACCTCGTGTCAAATGAAGAATCCCTAATTGACTGAGATTCATATGTGTTCGACACTGAAATCACCATTTCACCCATCTTCGTGTCCAGAGCTAATCTGTCCGATAATGTAGGGAAGAAGATACCCTTCCTTGAAGCAGTTCAAGACACTACAGTCCCCTACGTTGTCGAGGTCATGTCCCCTTTTCCCGAATTCATAGGTTGGTGCGCAGAGCAATATTCAGAATAAGATAAAGTCGTCGTCGATAAACATGGGTCTGAGGTCCTGTGTAGGGTAGAGAGTCTATCAATTCTAGGTTCCCTCGGCATACCAGAGTCCTTCTTCACAGTGTTTGAACCATTCGAGGAAGAAAAGATAATTAGGGTTTACAGGGAGTGTCCATCAGAAGTCAAAGACCTATTTTTTCAGACAATTGTCAAACTAGAGCATCTTTCAGAAAGTCTGTCTTTTCCAATGAGGGTGAGTATCATGGTTATTGAGGTCTAATGGGTTTTTCCCTAATGAATCAAATTTGAGGTCTAGATAATGACAAGCATGTGGTCGAGTTCATGTTGGGTTTCCTGTTGGCATTTTTTCAGTCAGAGTCTAGTCCATCAGTCCGTGTCAGTTTCGACCAATTCATAGCTGATAATATCCATAAACAATTAGTGAATTTCTCTCTCTGAGAAATTTTAGATAATACACATACTTGCTGAAGATTTTCCTAGAAAAAAACGAGAGAGAATTTCTTGAAGCAACATTCATATGAACTGAATGTAAGATGATCACATTACTCATCTTCATCAACAAGGTCATGTCTAGGGTTTACAGTTTGATTTTCAACACCAGCCTACCAAGAGTCCTGGATGACATGAGGAGCTATTTATAGCCAAATCCAAAAAACAGAGTGGGGGACTGGGTACTATTCATGCATTCAACAATGGTTTGGGTTTATGGTTGTCATGAATCCCCTTACCTATTGCCTATTTTTCTAACCCCCAGAGTCTTTTCCCTTGAGTTCATCAAGCAAAGAATCATATCAAAGATAGAGCATTTCCTAAAATTGTACAAAGCCTCAAAAATCAAATTCCCTTTTATCATTGGACCCTTCATTGTCAAGACTAGATCATGCTTATCTCAGATCCAGGCAAAGCTCAAAGAGTTTGGTTTTGCACAAATACAGGGAAGAAGATATGATCCACATCATATCATATCCAAGATAAGACTAATGAACAAACATACCTCTTATGAGCACGAACATGTTGAGGGTTTTGACAAATTGGCAAATCTGGAAGTCTGTGATGATATGGAAGCAATCTTGCAACCTGCTCAAACATAACAAGTGGAGGCAACCATGCAACAGACTCAAACACAACAAAATCCTCAGAAGTTGATAGTCAAAGTCCCCAAAGTAAGTGTTTACAGCAAGAGAAGCAGTTCAGAGGCCATGGGCACTAGTGATCAATAGATTGTCCTTAAGAAGATGAAGATCACACAATCCCCACAAATAGTGGATCTAGAGGAGGAAGAGCGTAAAGAAAAAGTAAACATGGATATGGTGGAGAGTGGTACCAACACTGTGGAATTTAAGAAGGGAAGCAAGCTCCAAAGTGAAAGCAACTCAAGAAATTTCAGCAGAAAAAAGCACATCTTTTACAAAAAATCTGGAGCAGCTTATCAATCTAAAGAAGATTTGGAAACACAATATGCTGAGAAAGGCAATATGGCTATGGGTGAGATAAGGGAGTTAGTCCCTGAAGTGGAGAATATTTCTCAGCACAACTCTTCTTTTTTCACAGTAAGAGATATAGAGAAGAGGACATTTAATATAGCAGTTGCAGATGAAGACAAAGTATTTGAGATCAAGATAAAATATGACAACATCAGTGCTCTAGACAAAGTCAAATTCCTCAGGAATACCAGTGATATGTTGTATTCTGATTACTTGGGTTTAAGTCTGAAGAATTCAAAGCTGTCATCTTATGCAATAAAGTTGGAAGGGTAGTTGAGGCAAGAAAATGCATCCAACAGAGCTTGGCAAACTCATGTCAAGAGGATAGAATCTGAAGGCCCTTAGGGAGTGAAATCCTCATTGGTTGAAAAGGACAAGCTAATTCAAATATTGAAGAAGAAACTGAAAATGTTTGCCTTAGAGCATCCACAAACAATAGAACTAGTTGCTCTAGAATAGGAAAATGAAGCATTTCGACAAGAGGCATTGAACTACAAGGACAAGGGATTACAAATAGAACAAGAAAAGGTGAATTAGTCACAAGGACATACATAATTACTGAACATGGCTGTAACTGCACCTCCTACTACAGAAGCTAGGCCAAGCATTGAAGGACTTGTCCAGGCTATGTCACAAGTTAGCCTGAAGGTAGGAGAAATCAAGGGGTTAAAGGGAGACATAGAGAAATTGCAGCACGAAATGAAAATAAAAGATGAAAGGATAACTCAATTTCAAAAGGAGAATCAAGCTTTGTAGGAGAGGATAGACAAGCTGAAAATAATATTGAGAGAAAAGGACTGTTGCAGGGAGCCAAACACATCATTTGGGATTCTATAACTACTGAGGCTGCCAAGTTCAGAGTGTATTTGAACTTCATCAATGATAAAGACAACATGGCCATCACAACCAGGAGCAGGTGCATTGTTGTAAATGAGACATTAGCAAATAAACCATCAGAGTGGGCCCAAAATGCCATAAACTTGCTAAAATCCATCCCTACTGTAAAACTTCAAGCCATTGGAGTAAAAAATAGAACTACATTGATCATCTGGGCCAAGAGGGTTATTGTCAAACATAACCTGCTAAAATCATTCAAAACTAAAGCCACACAGATGGAGAAAAATGTATAAGAATTCAAGGATCTATTTGAAGAATTGTTCATTAAAGGCCTCCCACCATTTTGGGATGGCAAATGAAAACTACATGATTAGGAAGAATACGATTCTCGCCTCACTCAATGCAAAATGGATCACTCCAAGTTTGAAAACCTGGAGGAAAACTTGAAATGAGCAACCCTGGTTGAACATTTGATTATAGATTTTGAGATTTTGAATCAGTTCAAAACAATGAAGATTGGGCTACCAGTCATGACATATGCCTCCTGCATTGACTTGGAGATCCTAATCAAAGAAATGATGGACTATGATATCCCTTCTGATTTGCAATGGAAGGAGATAGTACGGCTGGGTAAAACAAAGTGTAGTTTTCCAGGGTCCAGTAAGTGATGTCCAGGTGTCACTGAAGATGTCATATAAGACAAAAGATTAGAATAGAACAAGTGGCCAAAGAAGGAGCTGAACATGGATGATTTTAGGGGCTAAATGTCGCTCATGGGCTAATTTTCCATGGTTTTTCCCAATAAAATATTCGCTATTCTAAAAATGATTCGCCCAAATTCTATAGGATAATATTATTTTACTTCAAAAATCATCAAAATTTTATACAAACTATATAAAATCCTTAGAAATTTGAATATTTTTACAAAACTATCGCTAAACATTTATAGTTGGCATATGAAGGATTAGTAAGATTCACCAAGGTTTCTACATTTTAAAATAAATTTCCATCCTTAAAATCATCCCTGGAGCTGAAGCATCAGAGGAATTGACAACTCGATCATAAAACATTTTCCTTGTTAATCATTGTAATTGGTTCCCATGCCGAAACTGCCATTTGTAATTATTGTAATCAATTTTAGAAGATTAAATGTTTCAGTTCAACTATTGTAATAGGTTTCTAACTAAAGGAAATCGAATTGCATAAGTATTAGAAGTTCCAAATGTATTAATGTTGGCAGAAGTGCATGTGCACAATTTAGTTGTTCAGAACTAAATTACTATAATTTTCTGAAGTTGAATTGAATACATATGCAAAAGTCTTTGAAGTTTCCATGAAAAGATTCTAATGGCGGTGATCTGAGTTTTGTCTCCTCTCTTTGTATGTATTTCCTGTATTTCTAATTTCATATTCATTGTCTTCTGTTTAAATTGGATAGTCAAAGGCCCATAATTCATCTTGTGATGCTCTCGGTTGAAGCAATTTAAACTATGTTAAGTGTAGATTTTTAATGACAAAAATCAACAAATAAAATTTCTGTCATACACTTAACAACCTAGAGATAACTGTCTTATAAATTTCATAAATTCCTTTAAACCCACATGCATAAATTACCATAAGCAGAAATACACATTGCTAAGAAAAATATGCAGCGGAATAACATAGTGGAAAACAATTCATAACACTCAGAAATTTAGGCAAATGCCAGGGAAAACCCCAATGTGGGGAAACCCAACGAGAGAGAGAGAGATATATTATTATTCAGCTTCAAGAAAGTACAAAACAACAACAAAACCACATTTTCAGCCAAGGAAAATACCTCACAGAATCAAATCTGTCCCACAAAAATCTGCCTCGTTTTCCATGCCAAAATCGTACTGCTATACGACCTCCTCCATACCTTGTTTTCTGTGCCCACTTTCATATGTACAGACTGTTCCATATGGCCCAGAAACAACCACAAAAATTTTGAAATTTGACTAAAAAACTGTGCCCAAAATGCCTCGATTTTCATGCCAAATCCGTACGACTGTATAGAATCATATGGACTATACAGACTGTACGGATCCATACAGTATGACCTCCCACAACAAAAAAATATTTTGGCCCAAAACTCACAAATTTTTTTTTCTTGGGATTTGTGCCATCTTTCCTTGGAAAACACGTCCTCTTTGCTACTCACTTTCCTTTCTCAAGCATACTCATAAAATCTCTCTCAATCTCCTCTAGATGTTTTCTCAACATGTCTTGCACACTGAAAATGACACTTTCCCCCCAAAGTGTCTTTTCACCTTCCCCAACCCTAAATCCAAAGGCCAAGATTAGATCTTGCCTTTTTCAAAATCAAGGGTCATGATCCATTCCCTCCAAAATGAATCACTTGAAATATTAAAGTGTTTTCACTTTATTACATAAGTGCTTTATGAAAATAAAGTCACTTTAAAAATAGAAGGTACACTTTATTAAAAATTCACTTTGATAAAAGAACCACTTAAAACAACTTTATAAAAACTCATTACAAAGTTAAGTGCATGGTAGTGTAAACATTAAGGTAACATCTGCATACAAGACAAAACATGTGGAGTACCTCCCAAGCTAAAAAGATAACACTCCCTCTTAGCGAGGGATGTACTCGTTGCCATCTCCATCATTTGGTCTGATCACACTGTGCTCTGTAGGAGCTCCCTTTGAACCTGGAGCCATCCACAACACTTACACATAACTTGAACTAGAATATCTTCTTCTGGCAACCTCTTGGAACCCTGAGCTCACTTCATCTTGAGAATTGGTTCGATCAACCTGGCTAAGCCTCCTACTAGTGCTCAGAAGAGACTCGCTCTCTTCTCTCGGAATGCAAGACTGTATCCTTGGTGCCATCACAGTCTTAGAAGCCTCCTCATGCTCCTCATCCGACGTTGAATCATACATCAAAGGTTGTCCTCTCAACATATACAACCTGTTCACCTGGTTATCAATCAGCTATAGCTCTACCGGGTCCAGTCCCTACCTGTAGATAAAGACATGTTCCCTCTTGAACAATACACAAGTTCCTACATTCTCCAAGGCTGAGACTGAGAGCAAGTTAACCCTCAACCCTAGAACAAAGAGAACTCCATCAAGCTCCAAGAGTCCCCCAAACTCGAGTTGGAATCTAACATTCCCAACTCCACGTATGAATTTTTCCATACCACCTTCATTTACCACTTGTCGACCAGGACAAATCTCTGTGAAATCTAGGAATACTCACTAGATTCCCGTCATGTGGCTAGAGGCTTCGCTATCGACAATCCATCTAATATCACCTCCAAATCCTCCGCTGCCGACACTAGAAGCTAGGGTCACCAAAGAAAATTCCCCATCGAACTTTGAAGCAAAGTCCTCCATGGCCATTGTAGCAACTTTCTCAGGCCCTTCTGGTTCCTTCTTCTTCTTTTTCCTCTCAGGACAATGAGAGGAAAGGTGCCCCAACTAGTTACAATAATAGCATTTGACTTTACTCAAGTCCCGACCAGAACTTCCTTTCTTCTTGCTCTTTGCCGCAAGAGAAACATTCTCATCAGCTCTGACTGTCTTCTGTTCACTTCTCTGAGATCTTTCTCGGATCTCCTCCCAAGTGAAATCATCCCACAGTCTACTCCAATCTGGTAGAAGCTCACGTCCCACCATGCAATTCACAAAGGCTTCCCATTCTTTGGTGAATCCATTTAAGGCTATTCTAACCAACTCAAAATCCTTAATGACCTCTCCAAGAACTGCTAGCTCATATTTAACTTGAGCCACCCAGTTAATATAAGAAGATACACTCTCCTCCTTACCCATCTTGTAATCATGCAACTTAGCCTTCAAGGCCATCTTTCGGTTCTCGTTCTTCGCCTCAAACAAGTTTTTAAGTGCATCCCACATGTCCTTGGCAATATTTTTCTCAACCAAGTGTGGGATAAGGTGATCCTTCACCCCATCCAGTATAATCCTCTAAGCTTTGGCTTCCTTGGTCTCATGCAAGTACAAAGCAACAAGATCTGCTGCGGGAGCTGCTACAACAAAGTTGACATAGTTATAAATTTTGTTCTCCTTGAGAACAACTGACAATTGGACCTTCCACTACAAATATTTGGAAATTCCATCCAACCAATCCTCATATCTAATTCTTGCAACCATATTCCTTGTCACAACTCAAGGAAAACAATCACACCCTTTTGCCCAAAAATCACACTGCCCACTATCAGAGACAAAGCTTTGATACCATGTAGATTTTTAATGACAAAAATCAACAAATGAAATTTCTGTCATACACTTAGCAACCTAGAGATAACTGTCTTCATAAATTTCATAAATGCCTTTAAACCCACATTCATAAATTACCATAAGCAGAAATACACATTGCTAAGAAAAATATGCAGTGGAAATAACACAGTGGACAACAACCCATAACACTCAGAAATTTAGGCAAATTCCAGGGAAACCCCAATGTGGGGAAACCCAATGAGAGAGAGAGATATTATTATTCAGCTTCAGGAAAGTACAAAACAACAACAAAACCACATTTCCAACCAAGGAAAATACCTCACAACACCAAATCTATCCCACAGAAATATGCCTCGTTTTCCATGCCAAAATCGTACTGTTGTACAACCTCCTTTGTACCTCGTTTTCCATGCCCACATTCAGCTGTACGATCTGTTCCGTACAGCCTAGAAACAACCACAAAAATTCCAAAATCCACCTAAAAAATCGTGCCAAAATACCTCGATTTCCATGCCAAATATGTATGTCTGTATGGATCCGTAAAGTACGACCTCCCAAAACAGAAAAATATTTCGGCCCAGAACTCACATAAATTTTTTTCTTTGGATTTGTGCCCTCTTTCCTTGGAAAACGTGCCCTCTTTGCTGTTGACTTTCCTCTCTCAAGCATCCTCAGAAAATCTCTCTCAATCTCCTCCCGGTGTCTTTTCAACATGTCTTGCACACTACCCAATACATTCTTTTATAATCTGAAAATGACATTTTCACCCCAAAGTGTCTTTTCACCTTCCTCAACCCTAAATCCAAAGGGCAAGATTAGATCTTGCCTTTTTCAAGATCAAGGGTCATGATACATTCCCTCCAAAATGAATCCCTTGAAATATTAAAGTGATTTCACTTTATTACATAAGCGTTTTATGAAAATAAAGTCACTTTAAAAATAGAATGTACACTTTATTAAAAAGTCACTTTAATAAAAGAACCACTTAAAACAACTTTATAAAAACTCATTACGAAGTTAAGTGCCTGGTGTTGAGGATAAGATATGAATTGATCTTATTCAAGTATTTTCAAACTTTACTTGGCTAAAGTAAAGTAGACGTGAATATCACCCTATGTTTATAGCCAACAAAAATATATATTCTAACTCACAAGTATTAATTACAAGTGCTTAGGCTAGTCTTTTATCAACAAAAAGCTTGCTGGAAATTCACTTTTTATGTATTTTTATGAAAATATCAGTTGTTGAAATAAATGTAAGAATAGAAGTAAAGACACCAAGATCATAATCAAGATAGATGAGACAAAGCAATCCCTTATTTTATTCCAATTCACCAAAGAGTCATTGTCTTTACAAAACTTCACAAAGAAATCTTGGACCAAAGTCAAACTTAGAAATCCCTGATGGAACATACAAAAGGACCTCTGACAAAAAACCAAAACTAAACTCTAAAAGCTGGATCAACTTGCCAGAGATTACTGCCCACTTGACTCTACACAATAGCCTTTATCATTCATGAAAGTTAATTCACAAACAAACAAGTCTACACAGACTATCAAAGATAGATCAACACCTCTGAAGAACAAGTGTCTGAATGATTTGATTCGGCCCTGAATATTGTTGTCTACAATAAGACCCTGCTATCACAAAAGAGAATTAGGCTATGATGAATATATGAATGATTGAAAACTAAACTATCTCAACATAAATTCAAATAGCAAACCTTAGCATGCTTTGTGCTTCTATCCTCCTCTTGTTCCTCCCCTTAGTTCAACTTTTAACAATTTAGAATTGGTTAGAGTAGT
>JASDQU010216833.1:8006-21831 GCA_032191745.1 Picea mariana | reverse complement strand
CCCTCGGTGAATGGAATTCTCCTAGTGAACCGATCCCAAGGTAATTGACCTAGACATGACTCATGCAAACCTATTACATTATTAACCCACGCAAGGGTGCGGAAATTCCAATTACAAAAATAAGTGTTGGGCCAAACACAGCCCGTAGAACCAAAGGTCTTTGACAACATGGCATCTAACGATGCATCTCTTCATGGCACATGAGTTGACCACCAGTGCTAAATGGGCGGTCAACACAAGGCATCTTAAAGTCATTAAAACACTTTAAAATACACCTAAAAGTCTAACCAATTGATATACATACTTAATAGACTTAATAGGGTACTTTAAACCACCATCTTCACCATATAAAACGGGGATTGAGGAGGGAAATGAAAGGTGATAGGTCGGGGACGGTCTCACGGCGTGAAGGGTAATTACCCTTGTAATAGCTTGTATCTTGGTCAAACATTTAGTTAGGGTAATTACATTTAGTTAGGGTAATTAAAATCTTTGAAATCTTAAAACCCTTAACTCACTAAGCAATTAATAAACCTTGGTCTAACTTAAAATATCTTAAAGTTTAAAACTTGTAAGTATAAATCTTTCAATCTCATTAACAAGTAATGCTTTGTGGGTAAATAACTAAATATCTTAAGTATTGTGGAACACTTGTGTTTAAAGCTTATAAATCTTCTAAGTGTCCTTGTGATTTCTGGTTGTTGATGTTGCCATTGAGGAGCAATCCAATAGAGTAAGTGCTATTGGGGCATGCTTAGGCTTAATGTGTTGATGATGCTCACGTCTTGATTGTCTCCATCTTCCTGCACATCTAAACAAACGTGGTTAGCTTGTTATATTGTATTATTGTATATCTTGTATTCTTTATTTGTAAGTACCTGTATCTAATCTTGTGGTGAGTAATTGTATAGTCTTTATAATCTTGCTTGTAATAAAACACCCTTTAACTTTAGTTGACCCCTTGCCCAACCTTAAGCACTAATCTTAGTTGACTTAGGGAAAGTCTTGATTGACATAAATAACTCTTGCATCCTGCATTGTTGCCTTATCATCGTAGGTTAGACTCCCCCCAAAACCTTAACTAATTAAAATCAACTCCTAGAACTTAAACACTAAATCTTATCTAGAAACTAGGGTCTACCCCCCTTGGCTTCCCTAGGAGTAAGCCTAGACGGAAGAGGTTCAAGCCAAAGTGACAACGTGGGCTTTCAAGCCAAAGTGACAGTGTGGGCTTTGAACCTAGCCATTGTGCCTCCAAGGACACACTAAGTGAGCAGGACTTGGCTCACGTTTGCAAGTGTGTATAAGGACGGTAACAGGGCCCTTAGCACAATGCTTCAAGAAAGTAGGGTTTCTAGCACAATCTAGTAGGTGAAAAATTGTCAAGACAACAACAATAACATGTGCTTGTTCTCCTAGGGTTTTAAACTAGCAATTTCATAATCCTGGAATAAATTCAAAGTAAATGTACCATAACCATTCAAAAAAAAGAATGATTGCAGAAATTCACTTACATCTACCAAGAATAATCTAGCAATAAGCCTAGTTCAAGATTTGCCACCAAGAAAAATGCCAAGAAACACCAAATTTAGCCTCCTCCAAAAAGTGCGCACCAAATTTCAGCCAATAAACATTAAGTAGGGCGCAAATTTCAGAGCTCACATGTGTGAGTGAAATATGGTGAAAAATACAAGGGAAAAAACCCTTATTTATACAGTGAAAATGACCTTTAATTTACAAAATTAGGTCAAAAAGGTCGACATGGTCAATTTACATGTAATATCCAGTTTTTTACATAAAATTAACAAATTGAACCCTAAATCAAGCAAAAGAGGTGACGTCATGCCCTTCTAAGGTAACGTTGGGCCTCATAAGTGAAATGTTGGCCTCTAGGAGCAAAACGTTAGGCCTCCCAAGGCCTCTGGATCAAGCCACACGTGCCACTTGGCACACAACTGCCTTCATCGTGTGCATAAAACGTTAGGTGACGTCAAGGGTCACAAAGGTGATGTCATGGGCCTTCCAAGGCCAACATCATAGTGGGAGGGCAAGACCCCCATGGGTTCAGGCCTGCCAGGCTGTCGCTGGTGGAACATCCTCCTCTCTCTCTGGTGCAAGCCTTTGATATGTGTTTGCCCCTTGTCGGGGTCTCAACATCCATCTGGTGGGCTTTTAGCCCTATGGAGGTCTGAACTAATCATCTCCCCATGTGTACCTGTCCGTCGGGTGTGGCCCTGCAACAACAACAAGTACGCCCTCCATGGGCTCATAAGTCACAAGGATCATAGCAATGTCAATCACGTCCAATAATCAAGTTATATAAACATGTGCATAAAACCCCCCTTTCCCAGACAAGTTCTCAAAGACGTGATGCTATTCCACAAGCCAGATTTGGAGAGGGTTACAGGAGGTCCTATTGGGCTAATTCTCAATGGATGTGGGATGTTTCCAGGTAAAGACCAATCCAGGTCATGTAAGTGGAAGAGGTGGTATGGGTATGTTTCAGCAATGGGTGCAGTCATGGCAGGAAAATGTATTGCTTACCTGTGGGTGCCTCTAAAGAGGGTGAGTTGCACCTTGTCATGGATGCAAATGTTTCCAAGCCCATTCAATGCCTTTTACCTTTTTAGTTTATTGTTTTTTCTTTCAAGAAAATAGTTGGGGGACACAACATTGGCGTGGTGACCAGTGGTGACAATGTTACCCACAAGCATTTCACGAAGATGAGATGGTTGGCTAGTGATGAGACCCCCTTTCTCTTGGCTATGCCACCAAGAGCCATTACCCTGGCGCGGTGACCAGTTGAATGGTAGTGTCATACCACTACATGCCCATGGACCTAATACGCTGGCTCATGATGAGACCCCCTATCCTCCAACTAGGTCTTGATTTTATTATTTTATGGGTTCCTCCATTTCTTGCTGAGAAGCCTTTTATTGCTTTCTCGGGGATCTCTGGGCAAAGCATCTAAAGGTTTTGTTCTTTTGGATTTTATTTTTTGCCAGCTACTTTTACCCTCTGGGCCTTTAGCCCCTTCTTCCCACAAGGCAAGGTACAACCCTTTCCTATCTGGGCAAACACAATGCCCGAAACAATGCAGGAGATGGATGAGAGGGAAAATGATGAAAAGTGATAAGTATGGTGGGAATGAACAATGACCTTTCATGAACCCACCCAGTAGCAACTCAAATCCTAAGGGAACCAAGTTGCTTGGGCATCCTATCATTCCCCCCAGGTGTGGAAAAGTGGAAAGGTATAAAGTCCAAGCACACGTCATGAAGCAAAAAAGAATTAAATGTACATATTCAAATGTTTTGAGAATCAAAGTGACACATACCATGATACCCGGACTCATTACCTCATGAAGCAAGACCCACTAGTGTTGAAGGACCAGGCCGACGGGATGGATGTTGTTGCTGACAGAATAGAGGCGGTGAAGAATAAAGATGGGCCCTCCAGGCCAGGCTCAAGTCAATATGGCTCTCGGTACTCCATGTCTAGGACCTGTGGGTCTCAAGACATAATCTCCTCAGTTATCCCCAGGCTAGAGGATAACAGTGTTAAACTTAATGTTTTACCATAGGAACAGGTGTTTTCCCCCTTTACACCTCACCCCTCAAACCCTAACTCGCTACCAAAACCCTAAAAGTGACTCTTCCTTGACTTTGTCTATTTCTCTTGGATGTGTGACACTTGTAACTCATCCAATAGAGGTCTCTCTCCTCTCCCAAGTATAAAAAAATGCTCACCCATCCCTCATTTCACACATCTATTCTCAGCTACTGTTACTATACCCAAATATCTCTCTCTCTCTCTCTCTCTCTCTCTCTCTCTCTCTCTCGTCTTGTTCTTATTCTTTCTTCTCAAACTTGTGGCAAGTATTTGTTCAAGCTTGCTTCTAATAAAATAATCTTTGCAAGAAATCTTTGGCATTGGGAGTCTTCTTGGTGCTTGACTTTGGATCTTATTAGAGGTGATTTGTATCTTGGTTCTTTGAGTTTTTAGTTTCTACATCTAAAGTAGGAGATCCAAGAAAAGTACTTTGCTTGGATAGATCTATAGTAGTATTGCTCTAGATCTTAGTGTAGTAATTTCATTTCTTTAGCAAAGTATTTTGTTAATGTTTTTGGGATCTACTCACCTCCTTCTTTATTTTGTAGCTTGAGCTCTATTGTTCCAGGTCACTAAGGGTTAAGAAAGGATAAATTTCAGATCTGGAAATTTGTCCCTTCACCCACTTGAAACCCTCTAAATTTTATGTTCTTACACTCATATTTATGTAGCATTTTTGGGTATATTTCTGCAGTAGAATAGGTCATTTAATCTTCAATTATATGTTTTTTTTATTATCTAAAATTTTTGGTTTGTTATAACAGAGATTTTCCAAGGTTTATTGGTTGTTTTGCAGCTTTTCCAACAAGTTTTACTTGTTGATTTTCTGCAGATCTGAACCAGTTAAGGGGAGGCGTTGCCCATTTGGGGCCACAAATCACCAACAAACAACCTCCCAAGCAAGGGTATTGAATACCCTCTTCTTCTACTTTCTCACATTGTAAGCAAGCCCAAAGAGAGTCTCTTGGGCTTGCATTTCTCAAGTTTACTAAAATTTCTGCGTTTTTTTATTTATGTTTGCCTACAACTAGCAAAGAGGTTTGGCTTTGCCACCCATGCTAAATCGTAAGGCTAGGATTTAGGAGTAATTTTTTGTTTTAAGTTTTTATCTTGTTGACCCACTTGTCCTTAAGATAAGGTTGTGTGGCTAGGTTTACTTGCTTTCTTTTCAAGTCAAGTTATTTTCTTTTTTCATTATTTTTCTTACACCCTGCAAAGAGGACTGGCTTAGCCACCCATGCAGTGTCGTAAGGCTAGTTTAGCATGCTAAGTGGTTAAGGCTTTTATGCTTCTAGTTTCATTTAATTTCCTTTTTAGTTCATTGTTTACATGTCATAATATTTAGAAGCATTTCCTTTTTCATTCTTGTATAAGCTCTTGGAAGCACTTTCATTTCTTGTACATTTTCTTTAAGCACTTGTTATTTCATCTATTTAAGCTATCAACAGAAGTAATCTTAATTGCTAAATCAATCTACTTGTAGCTTTAGGAGGATCAATCTGTTAGCACTAGAAGTCACCTCTGGATTGCGACAGAGGTAAGCCCAGTACCCATCAGTTTGTATGTCACAATGAATAAATTTAACGGTGGTCTAATGGACACAATCTCAAGATTATATCGCTTTAACTCAAAAAACTAGGTTGGCATGCATAGACAAGTGAGGTCTTGGTCTAACTTCAGTCAGTGATTTGTTGTAAAGGGTGAGTAGGGGGAAGAACTGGTGAGTAGATATAAGGGCCCGCTATGGAAATCAGGTCTTATAGCTGCCTAAGTAAGAAAAGCTTCAAGAGCGAGATCCTCTCAAACCCAAAGCTTCAGACACTAAGATGTGTCTAAACGACACAGCCACAACAACATGATGATCAAACCTTCATCACAATGCTACTATAGCAGCCCAACTGGATCCTCCAATTACAAGCTACTCAGTATAAGAGGGGGAAAAGATAACATGGAAGACTGATTAAAACTGGTGAAAATATTGTTGTGATCAAACCTACATCGCAACATAATCACAACCCTCGACTGGATCTTCCAATTCTGAGTGTCTTAACACAGCGTTTACAAAGAGATGGAGAGGAGTTGACTTTCATTAAACAAGAAGTCTCAAATACATAGCATAACCAGAGAACCAGAGGCCTCGTTAAAACTTTACAATCGGGAGCTCAACTCAACCATCGACCATCACAAAATATAAAAACTGAGTATATATACTCCAAGCAACTTGCTCCCAACAAAAGCGTGCTCTGGTCACTGTATTCAACGCTTCACGTCTTCTTCTTCTCCTGTCAGACTGCACATGTTTTCCTCTGTCAGACGCAAATTTAAAATAGCATGGGCTTTGCAGGAAAACCCATTTACAAAGGAACTCTAGGCTGTCAGCCTGCCCCCACGGCCAGTCCTTTCTGGCTTTCCATTCATGGCTTAGCAAGGTTTCATCTACCAATACCTACCTCCATTAACTGCTTCATCGGGTACTGGATGGAGCCCTGACACGCACAAATGTTCCAAGCGAACTCAATCAATTCCGATGCCTTGAGGCCATGCAGCCCTTTCTCTATAACCAACTATGGCGCTCCATCCTTTCACGCAGCTTCTTCCCATTGCCCCATGCAACCGCGAGCTGTGACCTCATGCTTATTCCGCATAACATTTTGGGGCTTCTCATTTCGGGAGTTTTCACTCCTCTTGATCTCCAACGTCCCAATGCCCGAAATCGCGAAATGGACCCCTTTGGATCAGTGGTTGGATTCTCTTCAAACCGACGGCCAAGATCACCCCTTAGAAAACTCCGGTCGACCGTCGCTTGATCAAGAGCCCACCTTCATTTAGCTCTGCTTCCATATGACCTTGGGCAATGACCGTGAGTCTAGTCCTCAAGAGCGTCGCAATTGCCCGTTTTGCGAACTTGTGTTGCGCTTCATGCTCAAACCCCCGGTAAGCGAAATCGCGACGCTGAGATCGAGTGCCACGTATCCCCTTTGATCTGACAGTCCAGACTATTTCGCCAATCCGAGACTTGGGCTATCGGGACCTCTCCCTATCAACCTCCCTAAAATGAGTTCTCTTGTGATCGGATCTGGCGCCACACGTCCTGTTGGAGCGAACGGATTGAATTATTTCGCAACTTCGCGCTTCACAAGTCTTCATGGCTCGCCCTTTGACTGCTCCTTCCTGCGAGTGAGCGAAATGCTACTCTCGCGCCACGTCTTCTTCTAGTTGGACGACACAAATCACTTCGGGATTTCGCGTTTCGCGAGTTCTGATGACTCTGCTCTCTTACTTTCTCGACTCACGGAAAGTTGATCCGACGGCCCAGATGACATCCTGCTCGTCCCTTGATCTTGGGCCTTTGCCTTAAACTCCGAGCTACTTTAGGATCCTGAATACTCGCGAACCACCTATCTCATCTGCGTGAGGGATCTCCGTCGTTGAAAGCCAAACTCGCTTGCTTGATTTGAGTCCATGTTGGACCTCTCTGGGTGTTGCGCTCAGACGCTTTGTGTGCAGGCCGCGGACCTGGATACCCTCCTGCCCTTGACAACTATTGGTGATAACGCAATCAATCTGGTAATTAGATCACCCATTACTGATACAACTTTCACCACCAAAAAGGAGGCTTGTGGAGGCTACTTGGGGTGCTAGATCAAAGATGATCTCATGGCACTAGGTGTCCCCCTTGTTGAGCGCCCAAGTTTTTCGGGTTGACCTGTGGAGCTAGGGTAAGGCCTTGTTTTCCTTGCTTATTGAGTACCCAACAATCATTTTGGCCAAAGCAGTAGGAGTATTGGGGAAGTCACCTAGTCTAGGCTTGCAGCTTCACCTCACTTAATTCAACCTTAAAATTTACTCACACAACCTAAGCTTTAATTTCATAATTTAATCTAAGTTGTGTATGGGCTTTAACTTTCATGCAATCTCACTTTCAAGCTTTATCTTTCAAGCATTTACTTTTCAATTGAGTATTTGATGTTTGAATGGTTCTTCCTTGAAGTTGCGCATTAGTGCCCTTGGTGGCTTTATTGTCAAATTTTGCTCTCCTTAAAGTTGCGCACTAGTGCTTAAGCTTCCCTCCTTGAAGTTGGGAACCTCTCCTTTGGGGCCTTCAAGCTTGGGTTGYGAGTTGTTACTTTGTGGTAAAWGTATCCTTRAGCTATCTCCTTTACTTACTTGCAAATCAATTGAGTAGTTAGATCATTTATTGCTTCACAAATATAATAAATCTAACAAGTGCATCTTTCCTTTCTTTGTAAATCTGTAAGTAATTGTATCTTTGTATATTGCTAACTCATATAGCTATTATGTATCCTTGTAATTGTATCTCATTAAATTTGTAAAGTTATTTGTACTTAGATCTTTTGTTGTAACTTAATTGACCCCATTGCCCACCCTTAGGCACTAGTCATAGTTGACTTAGGGAAAGGGATGTTTTTCATTAAAGGTTTGCATTGCATTGTTGCCTCTCATATAGGCTAGCTTTCCCCCTACCTTTAACAAACTCAAATTAACCCCTAGAATTCATCTAATAACTCACATAGCAACTAGGGTCTACCCCTCTTGGCTTCCCTAGGAGTAAGCCTAGACGGAAGAAATCCAAATCGAGGGGTGACAGTGAGTTTGGATTTAGACATTATGCCTCCAAGGACACACTAAGTGGATTGAGACTTTTCCACATTTGCAAGTGTGTATAAGGACGGCAACACCACCTAAACATGTGCATTAAAGCTACATCATCAAATTAAACAAGTGTCAAAGACCCTATGCAATTTGCCAAGTTTAGGTATGGGAGGGTTGTCAAGGTGACCTATTGGGTGAGTCATTCCTTAAGTCAAGGAGTGTTTCCTAAGTGGACCCCTCTCTAAGTCATGTGGAGAAGATGAAGTGGATGGGGGTAAGAGTTTTGGGGATGGGGTTCATGACATACAAGGGTTCGTATTCTCTTATTTATGGGTGCCTTTGTAGAGGGTGTGTTGCACCTTCATTTTCAATGCATCCTTTTTCCAAGCCCATTTATTTGCCATTAATTAATTAAAGTCCATAACAATTGGATACTCCAAAAGGGTAATATAAGACTTGGGAGGCAGTACCACAATGTCACTTGAAGGGATAGGTACACAGAGTGCCATAGGGGTAAATCAAAGATTGTAACACACTTGTGTAGATCCCTCCACAAGTGGGACATCTATATAATATGAATTTGTTTGTTGCAGGTCATTGATTTTTTAGGAGAAACGTTTCATCGTTCTCAAGAGCTCTTTGGGCGAGCATCTGGAAGGTTATTGTTTTGGCTTTTATATTTTTCTAGCTACATTTCCTCTGGGCCTTCGGCCCCTTCTTCCCATGAAATGAGGCACAATCCCTTATTGGGTCAGTACACCCGAAAATCCCAAAAGATAAGGAGATGAAAAGGATGAAGTGTGAAAAATGATAAGTATGAACGGGAATGGCACAATGACTCGTCAAGGGGACCTCCCAATAGAAAACCCATCCCCAAGGGTGACCACTTAATAGAGAATAATGCCAACCACCAAGGTGAAACATGGAAAATAGCATAATTTCCAAGAAGGCGTTCTATAATCAAAAGCAACTTTAAATGCAACATACTCAATGCCTTATAATGTCCCCACTTTGGGACATCATTATATTACAAAGTGTTATGATGACCAAAGTGGCTAGATGGAGGTTATAGCGGGTACGAGGGCTATTGAGGCGTATTTTGGGGTCCGACTTGCATCACTCATCTTATTTCATCATTATGATCCATTTTGCACAGCTTGGCTTTGGTTCCTTTGTATTCCGACGATTTCCATGATTTTGAGTTATTTTGGGCTATAGGTTAATTAAATTCACCAAGGAGGTCATATTGGGCATAATACTTGGAGGAACCTCTTAGTGTAATAACTCATTGGAATCGGGAGGAACAACACTACAGGATAAAATGATGAGAAGTGACTTTCAGTGGCCAGGGAAGCCACAAGGAGAGATAAGGTACTTTTCATAGGTAAAATGGTTAATTAATTAATTAAAGTGATTTAATTAATTAATTAATAATTAATAAAGTAAAAGTCACTTTGGAGAGACAAGGTGAGCAGGAAGGATAAAAGAGAGACAAGGGCCTCTATTCTCTCATTCATGTTGTTTATCATTTGATATCTGGCTTCTTGCTAGTGAGCCCATGCACTTGGTGTTTCAGTCATCCAGGAGGGCGCAAGCCACAGAGAGGATTGTTTATTTGGAGGATCATATCTTCACTGTTTGGTCTGAGACTTCACCAGTGGGTTAGGCTTGACCCGATCTACACTTCCAGCCATTTTCAAGGTGTTTGGAGGCCTCTAGCAGCTAGGCCGAATTGTTGGGTGTACTCAGCTTTCTAGCAGGGCGCAGCTTATCCAGTTTGAGGTTTAGCACTTCAGAGGGCAGGGATCTCAGCTTGTTATTCATCTATTGCAGTCATGTGGCCTTTGGAGGATTGTAGCTTCTCTTCTTCATCTTGCGTAGGGATCATCTTCATGTTGCTACTAGCCCTTAGCTATATTGTACCAGATCTGCAAATCCATTGTATCAAGGTCTTCTTCTATTGTGAATAATATCAGATCTGAGGTATTTTTGGTTATTCCATGTGTTGTTGATCTTGCATCTTGTTGAGGTATGTTCCATTGCTACATTTATGTTGATTATTGCTGCAAACACACATAACAACTATCAGTATAAACCCTAATGCAACTTAAAAGACCAAATCCACAAAGTGTTTAACGAAATGCCACAACCAGAAAACAGTTAAAATCACATGGAAAACGCAATGTTCTTGGCATCTTGGCTTGGGAACATTACATTGGTATCAGAGCATTGATCCTCCCAGCCAGTGGGGATTAGCACATGCATGCAGAACCATAACTCCTGTCAACCTGAGGGGTCTTCCATAAGGAGAGATGGATACGTGGGATTTCGCTAGAGGGATTGTTGATTGTGAGAGGGAATATCAAACCCTCAATGAGATTCTTATGGATCTAGTAACATTCCATCAGCTTGTATCCTTTAAAAATCCTAGTTGGAGCAAAAGATGAGGTTACACATTGGGTCAACATAGCAGAGGAAAACAGAGCAGCAACAGCTAGATGGAGGGCAGCACAGTCTAAGCCTACACCCATTAGGAGCAGGCAACGTTGATACAGTTGCAAAGTGCCTTGGGAACCAAATCATAGATGTAGNCTTGGCATCTTGGCTTGGGAACATTACAGTGGTATCAGAGCATTGATCCTCCCAGCCAGTGGGGATTAGCACATGCATGCAGAACCATAACTCCTGTCAACCTGAGGGGTCTTCCATAAGGAGAGATGGATACGTGGGATTTCGCTAGAGGGATTGTTGATTGTGAGAGGGAATATCAAACCCTCAATGAGATTCTTAGGGATCTAGTAACATTCCATCAGCTTGTATCCTTTAAAAATCCTAGTTGGAGAAAAAGATGAGGTTACACATTGGGTCAACATAGCAGAGGAAAACAGAGCAGCAACAGCTAGATGGAGGGAAGCACAGTCTAAGCCTACACCCATTAGGAGCAGGCAACGTTGCTACAGTTGCAAAGTGCCTTGGGAACCAAATCATAGATGTAGGAATAAAGGTAAGAAACACATTATTGAGGTGCACTATGATAGTGATGATGAGGAGATGCATGGGGATCCAACCATAGATGCATATTTGGAGCAGTTCGATGGCACTAGTGACTCTTGCACACTTGTGGGGGCTAGTGACTCTTGCGCACTTGGGGAGGATAGTGACCCTTGCGCATTGGAGGAACAGTGGGATAGAACCTGTGCTTCAATAGTCATATCACATAGTGTTGATGACCTTACACTTCAGCAGAGTGGTGACACTAGTGGGGGTTCACACATGTTAGAACCTAGACCTAATGAGCTTCCTATGATGACCGTGATACATTTGACACCCATGATAGCCACGACACATGAGGATATCAGTGGCATTTCAGTTATGATGGAGGAGCCGTGTGTGAGGGATGCACACGAGGGGCATAGGGATCCATAGACTCAGGAGGAGAGACATGACATGCAGATAGTTGACCTTACACATACATATCAGGAGACTCCATCGTTTGATCAGGTTGGGGTGACTGACAGTTTGTTGGGACACTTACTTCCAGGACCAGTCGACAATGATGAGGATGCACTCCTTATTGGTCGGGATGGCCATAGCATGTGTCTGGACACATCTGTATGGGATCCAGGCACGGATGATAGTAGCAGGGTGAGTGCACAGGAGGTTACAGCTGCTCATACAGGATATAGGGTGATTCGGAGAGAGCTAGCAGTTGGTGATGACTTGCAGTGGCATATAGGAGGACCCAGTAGCACAGTGGACAATGGGCATTTCAATGCCTTACCTTTGGAAGAGAGTGTTTTTGGGATTCTCGGGTTGACACTAGCAGTGAGGGTCATGAGGTAGCACTTCAACATGATTGTGATCAGGAGTCACGCTACAAGGCAGGACAACTCGGAGTCAGTGAGGACATGATCATGGCAGCCACTAGGCGCATTGATGACACACATGCATTGGTGGTAGATTGTTTTTGGAGGGCATCGATGGAACATGATAGTTTAGATGGGGGATTTTCCATAGATGACTTTCATACTCTCAAGGAGAGAGTGTCTGTGATGAGGACCGACTACCAGCAGTTGTTGATGGACAGAGACTATCTATTGGGGGTTGGCGAGATGTATCACAAGGACCTGAGGGAGCAGGAGTTAGAGGTGGATAGACTCACTCATGATTTGTAGAGCACTCAAGGATTCTTAACAAGCACACAGACAACCCTTCAAGAATCAAAGTCCAGATCAGAGGAGCTTCTTGAGGAGATTAGACAGAGATCCACTACATCTATCTTAGTGGAGAGTCAGATATATCCTTCAGCCTCATTGTTAGAGGATGCAGGTGGTTTAGCAGAGGAGCACCAGCTGATGGAGGAGCATGAGGAGTACCCTAGATCACCGATGAGTAGGGTGAGATACGATCCAGAGACACAGGAGGATGTCCATGCATCACAGGAGCTACCCTCCACGAGGATATTTGAGATAGTCGAGCACTCACATACGCATGGGGACTCTAGATCCAGGGGCAGTTATGAGGACACTTCCATTTGTGTCCCAGGATTGGATGACCTTCGTGTCGAGGTTGACCCTACAGTACATCTAGGATCCATGTTGCAGCAGGAGTATACAAGATATTACATGAGTATACAGGAGCATACAGTGGTGAGTGAGTTCACAAAGACATGTCGAGATGTGCAGTGGGATTCAGATGGACATATTGGATTATAGGGAGGAGACACACTTATGGGAGCATAGAGATGCCTCTCCTTTGCAGCAGCACATAGTTCTAAGAGATCACCTTCACAGTATCAGTAGTTGCATGAGAGATGAGAGATGGAGAGTGGTTGACCAGTAATTGGAGGAGTTACCCCCGGTTGTACCTGATGATTGGGGTACATTAATGACTACAGGCGAGTATTTGTCATGGGTACCGGTGGACAAGCTACTGGTCGAATCCTTGGGATTGACCAAAGCATGTGATATTTTCCAGTCCTACAGTCAGCTATAGATGTTTATGTTAGCCTTTCCCAACACTTTTATCATTGACAGTAGCATGAGGACAGATAGACAGTGGCAGAGGACATGGAGAGTGGTTAGGCCGAGACCACCTGACATGAGTGCTTTTACGGCATACAGCAGGATAGGGGTGGATCATCATAGGCAGACAGTTGAGTCTTTGTGCATGAGGGTGAGCATCATAGGCCAGGGGATAGCAGACATATCAGAGGGTGACACTGATACAGATTCTCATGAGGATGAGCACGGAGGGCTTCCGACACTGATCAATATGACACAGGGGTAGTTAGCGGGGATTGGAAGTGATAAACTTCCAAGTTTTCCATGGGATCCGGGAGTTCATAGGTTGTTTCACCTTATGATGACCCAGGGTGTGCCAAAGAGCCAGATACTTCACTTTGGGTTGGTTTTGAGTGGGCTTGCAGGGGTTTGTCCCAGGGAGCGAGACAGTTTCTACCTTTTGATCCTCATGATCGTGCATGGAGATGGTTGGGAAGATACTACTTCCACAAAGGTTCTTTTACAGATGCAGCTTCTCAACAACAGGTTCAGTTGCCACAGGTATTCCAGCTTCAGAATCCAGGGGTGGGGGATCC
>JASDQU010216831.1:5215-15999 GCA_032191745.1 Picea mariana | reverse complement strand
ACTAATATATATTAAGCTCAGAAAACAAAAATTCAATACAAAGCCTTTCTTTCTTTCCCATCGAACCAACCAATCCTTTGTTTTATGAAGTTTAAAAAATATGTACAAAATTCTTATTTCTATTCTGAAGGAGTTGAGCCTAAATTATTTTCGAAAGAAAGACTTTGTTACATTAGATTAGCAACAATTTTAGAACTATCTACTAGGAAATATGAATCAGTTCGTTGGAAAATAGGGGTAAAATATGACATTGTATCTCCCGAATCATAATAGATGTTACAAAACTGAGAGAGCTGTTTGTATATTAACCCGTTATTGAGAAAAGCGTCTTTCAGTTTTCGAAAATTCCTCTCCAAATTCTAGGGATATGTGCCCAACGATACTGACTAAAACAAGAAATAATTAAATGTTTAAATCTGAAAAATAGGCTGTAAAAATCCATTCAAATCTCCCAAACTATGACACATGTTGCAAATATGAGAGAGGTTTTTGTTATTAGGTTCGTTATTAAGAGGCTCGTGCATTCACATATGGAGGTCATTTAGGTATTCCCAAATCTTGCATTGTCCACAAAAATATGTTTTTGGGCCTACCATGAAGAAATGATTGCGTCCCTTCATTTGTAATTGCGCCCTTTGCAACACATATAAACCTACTAATTGAAATCTTATCCCATCACAACCTTTTCATATTCCCACTAGGCATTGGGAATCTATATCCATGGATTTTATCAACAATCTCCTCATTACAAATCACTAGCATAATGCTATATTTTTCATTGTATGCCACTTTTCCAAGATGAAAGTCTTTATTCCTTACATCAAAGAGTTCATAGATAAAAAAAACTACATGTATGTTTCTTTTTCATGTTTGGGAACGTAATCATCCTGTTCCACAATTTATAACTTTTGTCAGGATAATCTGACAAGTCAACAATATTTGTGAAAGACAAATTAAATTGCATAAATCAAGATGAAAAATATTAAAGTCCCTACAAATTTAATTTTTATTAAAGTACCTCAGAAATCTTGGAGAAGTCCATAGGACTAGCCACGTCAAACACCCCTTCACAGCCCTCCACCGCGGAATCAAAGGCGTCCTCTTTGCTTAAATCCGCTTGGAAGAGCTTCAGTCTCTCTACAACACCTGACAGCGATAGCAGAGGCCCAGTTTTTGCCTCATCTTCTGCATTCACAAAAATGTTAGAGGAAGTTCAAGGCTAATTTCTTAGCCGGATCGATACTCTAACAGTGAAAGAAACTGATGAATTAATCATAATTACATACTTGGGTTTCTGAGGGTGGCGTTGATAATGTAGCCTCTCTAGAGGAGATTCTTGATGAGCCATGATCTGATATACCCTCCTACTCTTGCAACGCACACCTTCATGCCAACTCGACCTTCGTGGCTTTGCATTTTTCTGCTCAAGACGTTATTCAATGAAAATGATATTGATATGCAGGTTTCAAAATAATCAAACTTAGCTGAGCGCAGCATAAGTATCAAATCTTAGCCACCTACTCTCCTCTTTTCAACGTATTTGGTCGTCACTAAGCACTTCTTAATTGGGAAAGTGTCTCCGTAAAACTGAGGTCCACAAGATTGCAAAATGTCATAGTTGCGTAGTATTCATGAAACCCTACACATTCTAAACCCCACGAAATCTTTGACTTTTGGATTTTATATAATGCATGGCCTTTCCTTATTGGGAAAAGGGCTTGAGTGCAACTTAAGTATCAAATCTCATCCAAGCACTCAGTGCTCACCATTTTTGAACGTAATTTGGTCATGATTAAACACTTTTCAATTGGGAAAGAGTAATCAATTTTAAGGGATTTTTAGCCAAGTCCATAACACTGCAGGCTTTGAAATCTACTTACATAGTAAACACGACACCCTACACATTCTAAAGCCCACAAGTAATTTTTTTTCCGGATCTTATATAATGCAAGGGCTTCTGTTGGGCCACCGACATCTATTTCAGAAAGTTGCATGTTCAAATAAACTTTGAAAAATATGACATTCAAAGTTGCATATTCATATATCACATTCAAAGTTACTTATTCAAAGATGTGATACTTATCCTATATAAAATTTTAAAAATTAAGTGAAAATGTAAAATAGAAATTCTATTTCTAAATATTACATTAAGGATTTTTCCAAAAGACTTCGATTTAAGAGGCCCATTACTCTAACCTGCCTTATAGAAAAGAGAGGAGTGCTGCTAGTGAAACTTATCTCGTACGCCAACCTTAGTAGAAAAATCCGAATTTGGTAATGTGCCCTCTTTCGCTATAGTTTTAGAATTTTAAGAGATCTATCTAATTTTGCATATTTATAGTTTTAGATTTTTCAGAGATCTATCTAATTTTGCATATTTATAGTTTTAGATTTTTCAGAGATCTATCTAATTTTGCATATTTATAGTTTTTGAATTTTTAAACATATATCTAATTTAATACATTTTTTTCAAAAACTTTAAGTATGTAGAGAAAAACATTTGGACACACCCTTGAGATTTCAAAAGTATCTAGGTGTCCTTGTTAGAGGAAGGGGCTTATTGTGCATTGGGGTCCAAGACTTTGGTTGCACCATACTTAGGGTTAAGAAACTAAATGGATCTACAGTGTGATCACAAATCTATGATATTGGAGAGTCAATATGGTGTTAAATTCAAAGTGGAGGTGGTAGAGGGTACATCGTTCCCAATGATGGAGAGCTCATGTGGGTAGGTGGTATCATTGATCCCACAATAGATTGAAGTCAATGCAGTTGCAAGTGTTACTAGTCCAAGATTTATTGGTGTAGGCATCAGACCAAGAGTTTCATTGCAATATGCATCCATAGGTAGGTATGTCAAGCATTTTGTTCTTGAAGGGAATTTTTTGTCTAAGTCTGTGGAATATCTTGGTTTTACTCTCTTGAATAGTGTAAGTATTTTATTTCTACAATTAATAAAAAATGACAAAAGTTGGTTGAGCTTGAGTACCTACAAGGGATATGATACCACAAGAGGGGGAAGGTTAGGGGGTCTAAGGGGGTTATTGATCCAGATTTATGTGCGAAATGAAATGAATAATGAGTGGAATACAATAACACAGAGATACAAAGAACAATAACATATATCCAGTAAACAATAACTTCTATTGAAATAAGAAAATAGGCTGAAACTATAAAACTGCAGAACTAAAAAATAACTTGCTCGAATGGTGGTAGTTATCTCTGAGAAGAGATGTGGCTGCTATGCGCATCCGTCTAAGAAGAATGATTACAATGAGGGTACAAAGGAATTTTTAACATAAAACATGAATTCCAAAACCCTAGACATCCAAAAACCTAACCCTAGGAGATCAAACACCAAAAGTTGTGTGGGCCCCAATGGGTAAGTTGGTACCTCAATTTCTCGAGATCGTAAATTTTGCATACGATCTTCGTTGTACACGTCTAATAGCTTGTTGGAAAGGTCTTTTCGAGAACTACACATTATGTTGTCAAACTCTAACTTTGATTACAGTTTGACTGTGGAAATCCCAAAAAACACTGTTTAGGGCCCCAAAACATCCTCGAAAGTACATAAAGATGTACTAACATAAAAAATTTAAAAATAATCTAGTTGGACTAGGTGGAGGACCACCACTATCCACCTCGATGCTTTGTAGGGCTTCAAGACAATATCGAAAGTGTAGAACCCACAATTACAAAGAAAAGTCACCAATACAGAAAAACATGTTGAGCTAAAACTTATCAAGATGAGCCAGTTGGAATAGGTGGGTGGCCACCAATATCTACATGGATTAGTACTCCCCCTTAGGAAGAAATGGTCTCCATTGCGTTGAGTTCCCCCATCAGGTGAGGAAATTTCTACTGAATTTTGCCCTGAGTTAACCACTTTCCTTGGTGTAGGAGTTTCCTTGTCTTGAGAACCTGATAAAGTTGGATCCTTTGCTGGAGAGTTCCCTTGACCTGTGTGTCCATGATCTAATCAGTGGATTCCTATTCCATGCAGTCAAGGTTGAGCTCTGTTTGTGTCAATTGTTCTGCGATCTCTGAGGTGTCCAATAATGGTGGGAAATATGGCCGAAGGAGGTCCACATTGAACACTGGGTGTAATCCAAGGAAGAGGGGAGTGTTGAGCTCAAAAGCATTGTCACCCACATCCTTGGTGATAGTGTAAGGCCCATAGCAAAGTGGACAAAGCTTCCAATGGGGCCCTGTGAAGCACTCTTTATGCAAATGTAGCCATACCTTGTCTCCCACATGAAACTTGTGTGGTACTCGATGTTGATCATGGCACTGTCTGTAATTATCATTGAATTTATGAAAAATCTCATGGACCTATTGGCAGATGTGTTGAATTCGTTCAATGAATTTGGTGGTTTTGTTGGCCTAAGAATGAACGTGAGAATATTTTTCCTGTGTGGTTGCAAGAGGTAGTGCAACATTAATGGGACCCAAGGGTTGGAATCCCAGCACCACCTTAAATGGGCTATGGCCAATGGATCTATGGAGAGCCCTATTGTAGCTGTGTTGAACATAGGGAAGACTCTCATCCCATGTACGTAGATGCTTAGAGTTATACATACGCGGGATGTGCACAATCATTTGATTGATGACGTCAGTTTGTCCATCTATTTGGGGGTAGAAGGTGGTGGATTTAGTGAGCTTGGTGTCCAACAGTTACTAGAGGCTCGACCAAAATGTGTGGAGGAACCTATTGTCTCGATCTGAGATGATGGTCTGTGGTATTCAAAAATAGACCCACACTCGTTCGAAGAAGAGCTTGACAGTATCTGCCGCTGTGATGCTCTTCTTYCAGRATGTGAGAATGACCATCTTTGAAAACYGATCAACCACCACARATACATAACCATTTCATTGCTTGGTGGATGGAAGGCCATACATGTAATCCATCGAGATGGATACCCAAGGCCTCYTGGGAGTAGGMAAAAGGGTGTATAATCTTTTCTTCTTGATGGCTAGMTTGGCAATGGCACAGGCAGTGCAAGATCTGATATACTTGATGGCGTCCTGTTGAATTTTTGGCCAATAGAAATTMTTATATAGAACAACCACAATTTTCTCCATGCCAAAATGTCTTGTCATCCRAATTTAGTGAGCCTCCCAAATCAACGTTGCATGCTCGCTTGTTGGAACACATAGAYGGCCTAGATAGCATAAMAATCYATCCTGAATGTGAAAATATGTGACATTTGTGCATGTACCCAAGAGATGATAGGTGGTGGCGAAGTCAAGGTCACACTAACAAAGTYGGGGCCACTCAGATGCATCATGCCCACATGAATGGAGCACAGTGGTGAGTGCAGTAATTGTAGGTCGACTGAGGCAGTCAATGACAAGATTTGTGTTCCCTATCTTATACTTGATGTTGAGATGGAACTGCTGCAGGTATGTGGACCACTTTTGATGGTGGTTGTTCTGCAATTTCCATTGTGTGTGTATGAACTGCAACGGTTTGTGATCAGTGTGGATGATTGTCTCCTTTCCTAGAATGTAATGTTTCCATTGGCGGTAGGCTTGCAAAATGGAATACATTTCCTTTTCACAAGTTGGATATTTCAAGATGGTATATGAGAGTGTCTCACTATGGTATGCCACTGGATGACTGTGTTGAGTGAGTTATGTGCCCACAAAATAGTTGGAGGCATCAGTCTCAATCTCAAACGATTGTTGAAGATTGTGTAAGGAGAGTACTGGAGCTGAGCACAAGCGATGCTTCAGATCATCAAATGTTGGTTGTTGTTCCTTTCCCCATACAAACTTTGTTCTTCCATCGCCCTTGGTCACTTGGCTGAGTGCCCATGCAATATGGGAGAATCCCAACATGAACCTGTGGTAGAAGTTGACAAGTCCCAAGAAGCTCCGAAGMTCGATTAATGTGTTTAGGGTTGGACAATCACAAATGAMTTGGATATTAGTTGGATCCACATGTATCCCATGCTCATAAACMATTTATCCAAAGTATTGGACCCTGTTCATGCCAAAGGATCATTTTTCCAAGTTGGCATATAGCTTGTGCTGCCACAGATTGATCAAAACCTATTGAATATGCTGCATGTGTTCCTCCCAAGTTCTGCTGAAGATGAGGATGTCATCCTGATATACCACCACAAAAGAGWTGGTGAAGGGTATCAATACATAATCCATCATCCTCATGAAGGTTGTTGGTGCATTTTTTAAGCCAAAGGGCTTGACCAACCATTCGAAGAGGCCTTCTTTATATTTGAAAGTTGTCTTCCATACATCAGTTAGTTCTATGGGAACCTGATGGTATATGAACTTCAGGTCAATTTTGCTAAATAACTTTTCCCCCTTGAGTTGCTCAAGAAGGTCATCAATGTGGGGAATCGGGTACTGGTTCCTAACTGTGATTTTGTTTAATGCTCTGTAATCAATGCAGAGCCTCCAGGTCCCATATTTCTTCTGTACCAGTACAATCAGGCTTCTGCAAAGGGAGGAGTTGGGTTAGATGTGCCCCTTTGAAGTATCTCTTGGATTGTTCGTTTGATTTCATCATTTTCCATTAGCGAGCGATGATAGAATGGTCCATTGGGCAAAGGTGCACTGGGGGTTATATCAATTGGATGATTGACTGGACAGTGCATCGGTACCCCGGTTGGTGAGGAGAAGATGTCTTTTTACTCTTCCATGATCCTGTCCACTTGATTCTGCTACAAAGAGAGGCTCTGTGTATAGGTCACGGATGTGGCAACGACCTTCTATTCACTGTGAGCATGGATCACAAAGAATACAAACGTCTCGATCTGTGAAATGACCTTACTGAATTTCTTAATAGAGATTAAAGAAATGGTGGTAAGTGACGCTACCTCTGGTATCCTATACAATTGTATACCCAAAGTAATAATAACACTATGGGGTCTAGACTCATACAAAATATGTTTCTTCCACAAATATGTTTGGCCTAAAAGAAAATCACAAACTTCAAGGGGAGAAATATCACATAATACCCTGTCTTTGAAGGGATTGATGTCATAGGGAAGACGACATTGTTGGCTGATGCATAGTTCTCTTCCTTGGCAGAGCCAGCTAATGGTGTAGGGTTGCGGGTGCGGTGTCATTGGTAGGTCCAACCGCTTGATGACCTCTGTTGAGATCAGGTTATTCTAAATTTTGCTATCAACAATGAAATGAAGCAGAGCCCCCTTTTCCCACATCTGGGAGTGAAAGAGGCATTCCCCTTCCTTTGGTTCTTCTGGTTCGCTTGGATCGACTTTGGTGGTAGCGACAGTGGCATTGGCTTCGACATCGATAATTCGCTTCCCTCTTTCTGGATTGGATTCAGAGTTAGAATCTGCCTCTGAATCATAATCTTTTAGCTTGGCCACCAATGATTGCTTGGAGTGACATTCTTTGGTGTTGTGCCAAGGGATTTTATGGTATTTGCACCACTTCCTTGTGTCCTTCTTCGACTTCTCATTACCCTTCTTGGGTTGTGGCTTGGACCGGTTGTCCTGAGAGTGGCCATCTTTGCTCCGTCCCTTGTTTTGTGTCTTGGGGCTGCCTTTGCCTTGCTTCGGATGTGAGGAGTTTGCAGATCCAAACTCTTGCCTCTTCTCCTTGAATTTTTGCTCAATCTTCACATAATATCTATAAGCCACACCTAATGATGCGATGTCCAGAAAATCCATTTATGTTTGAATGTATCTATGCAGACAACCACGATATTTGAGCACCATATGTCATTCAAAGTCTTTTATACCCAATTTGGTGTGCAGGGTATGGAGAATATTGGTGAAATTTGGTACTTTCTGGTCCCTTTCCTAACACAACGTGGTCCATCTTGTGTACTGGTCCTTGTAGCTTCCAATAGGGTAGTCTTGTTCTTTAATGAAATCTCTGAAGGAATCCCATGTAGGGGCAACCACAAATATTGCAGATTCCTCTGTGGCCCTTTTCTCAGAGTAAGTATCCCATGAGTCCTTAACATGTGGGATGACCTTGAGGAGTGCAAAAGTAATATTTTCCCTATCGGAAAAATTGTGGACCGAAAAATATCCTTCGAGCAGATTCAACCATTTATCTACAACATCCGCATCTATCAGTCCTTCAAACAATGGAATATCAAAATTTACTTGTACCTTGAAGGGTGTTGCATGGATGATTGATGAAGATGCGTTGCCTATGGGCAACCACCGAAGGATCTGTGCAAAGTTGTCCATCATTTCGTTCCTTTGTCACGCAAGGGATTCCTTGAGAAAAAAATTAAAGGGATCTACTGCTCCATCATATTTATTCTCATCCTCCATGATTTTTTGTCAGGCTCTATGAAATTGATCTTGCAAAGGATCGACTGGTTCGAGTCCCAACTTCTTGTACCCACGTCTTGTCGGGGACATGCACAAATAAAAATGAATGAAGAGCAGACTGCTCTGATACCACTGATCTAGATTTATGATCAGAATGAAATGAATAACAAGTGGAATACAATAACATAGAGATATAGAGAAAAATAGAAGTATCTAGTGAAAAATAAGTTCTATTGAAATAATAAAATAGGTTGAAACTGTAAAACTGCAAAACTAGAAAACAACTTGCTCGAATGGTGGTAGCTATCTCTGAGAAGAGATGTGATCGCTACGCACATTTGTCTGAGAAGAATGATTAGAATGAGGCTCTAGAGACCTTGTTAACATAAAACAAGAATTCCAAAACCCTAGACATCCAAAAACCTAACCCTAGGAGATGAAACGCCAAAAGATGTGTGGGCCCCAATGGATAAGTTGGTACCTCAACTTCCTGAGGTTGTAACTTTTGCATACGATCTCTGTTTTAGAAATGTGATAGACCATTGGAAAGGTATTTTATATAAATGCACATTATGCCATCAAAATCTAACTTCGTTTATAGTTTGACAATGGCAAGCCCAAACAAAGTTGTTTAGGGCCCCAAAATGACCCTGAAAGTACAAAAAGATGTACTAACATGAAAATTTTCAAAATAATCTAGTTGGAATAAGTGGGAGGCCACCACTATCTACCTGGATGTTGTGTATGGATTCAAGATATAACTGGAAGTGAAAAACCCACAATTACAAAGAAATTTCACCAATACAGAAAAACGTGCTGAACTAAAAACTGTCGAGATGAGCCAGTTGGAATAGGTGGGTGGCCACCAATATCCACCTAGATCAGTTATGCCTAAAAACATCTACCTTATATAACCTTGAACCCTCACCCATTTCAAAATTTGAATTTCAAAGCTAAAAGGGGTTAAAAGGAGTGGAAGAAAAAAATTCCTCAATTTAAGCCACCATTTCCTAAAATCTAGAAAGATGTCTCCCTTACATTCTTGGAACAAGGAAAATAAGTTGAATTTGAATTCCCTTTCCATCATGCATGAAGAAAAATCGAATGGTGGAAGAAATGGGTTATTAGAAAAGGAGGAGAAAAAAGGGGTTTTTAGAGAAGAGAGTAGAAATGGAGAGCCAAGTCCATGACAAAATATAATAGCCATGAAAATGAAGCAATGAGAGCTTTAGAAAAAGGAAAGAACTAAGATAATTTCTGCTGGATTTGAGGGACATCAACTTGGACCTTTCCATGCACACACTGAATATTGATGAAGGGGGGATACTTTTGAGGGAACGCTAAATAGAGAAGGAGGACCTCATTGTGTTGGGTGGGAAGGCAATGTGGGTGCCAAGTGATACTTTTTATTCAAAAACTCAATAGTGGTATATTGATTTAGAAATCTTCTTTCTCTATGAATTAGAGACTAGACTAAGTGCTATTATTTGCTTCTTCTCCCTGGTGATATCATAACATATCTAGGAGGTGGTATCTATAAMAAACTACCTATGGTTCAGTGGAAATCACTTGCATATTGATTTAGATTGGATTATATTTTTTGTCATCTATATCGATCCTTTCAGAGTGGAAACAATTGGAGGATTCAACTTGCAGGGCCATTTTAGTGGCGGGTCCCAGTTTGAATGGGGTTCAGAACCTTTCGGAACCATTTTGAGGAATTAAATGATGTTTTTTGGCATTATAGTGTCTAGTACATGTGCACACCCCCTTGACGATATTATACAATCCAATACCTTTCCAACAGTGCAAACCATGCATCAATTGGATTTCGTATGCAAACATTATGCCTCTATTAAGTTGACCTACCGTGTTGACCACCATGGTAGTAGAGGATACCATGTTATCCCCCGTTACTCATGCATATGAGGCTATCCACGTAGGTAATTTCAAGAATATTTTAGAAGGTCCAAAACCCTATCACAATTGAGGGTTGAGGAATTAAAAAACTTACCCCTAGATGGCTATCAAGCTATGTTAAATACTGTGCCTCTAGGAGGAGAAGGTGTTCCATTATTTTACATTATATCTTAATCAATAGATGAGAAGAACATATGAGAGTGGTATTCTATGAGCATAATAACGAAGGAGAAATTATGTAGAAGCCATATAGGCCACAAGTCAAAAGAAACTCCATAGAGAGTGCCTCTTTCTTTGTACTTGCGTTATTTCTATACCAGAGAAAAGAGAGCAGAGCAATGTCACCTTCTAGCTGGGTTTTTTCTCGCATTGGGGTTCCCATGTCATATCTTTGTCAGGACGTATTTGTCCTATGAGGAAAAGAAATAAGAGGAAAAATATGCTACTCTCGGGTTGCTGAGGACTAAGGTAAAGCTATAGGTCTGAATATCAGGATCAGAGGCACTAGTTCAGTTACAAATGTAAAGGTAATTTATTCTATGTGTTATGAGGCTGCATATTGGTGATATTGTGGAACTT